>PVKA01033946.1:0-23975 GCA_004027165.1 Ctenomys sociabilis | reverse complement strand
ATATAATTCAGGTATAAAAAAATAAGATAAGTAAGCAACTACACTCTTAATTCACTGATAAGAGATATCTGCTAAAATAATATCTGTAAATATAATATCATGTATGCACCTTGTACAATACCAAAACGTTATGAAAACAGTTTGCAATGTATTAATTCATCAAATCTGTATGGTTAAGGTGTCTTGAAACTGTCTGATTCACATTTATATTTTAATAAAATAAAAATAAATGGAAAAAAAAAGAATTATCCTTCAATGTATGCTGAAGGAAGCCAAGCACACTCAACTTTTTGCTTTATGTCTTGACTTCCAGCTGCCTCTCTAAAGATGGCCATCATTATCATGCCCAGACAGTCTCCCACATCTTCTAGCTGGACTGATTGTTTGATGGATGCTTTAATTTTCACGTTGGCAAAAGTCAGCATATGTTACCAGAGCAGTGGGTCCAGAGGCCAGAGAATCATGTGACAAGTGCATATACTGGTTAATTCACCTAATGATTTTGTGACCCTAGGTAACTCTATGACTTATGTGTTATGAGGCTATTTCTTAAGTTGTAAATGACCCAGAATCACTAAAGAGTTAAAGAAAACCTACTAAAACTAGAGGTTGTGTTGGGAATAGCTAATAAATATAAGACAAGGCACAATTCCTCAATGATGGGAGCTTATAGATTGGTGAAAAAGACATTGTCTACTGAGGATTCTCTTTTTCTTCTTGTTTAGGAGAGTTCAGTGAGATTATATGCATGAAAGGATTTAGATGCTAAAAGTACTCAATAAATGTGAGCTGACTTCACAGATCTTGAAAACTATCATGTTACAAATTGATATATATGTGCACCTACTGGCAAATGTAAATGTGTTTGAGATGCTTTAAGATATAGTGGGAGTTCTTAATATTTCCTCATATGAGATGAGATAGTTCTTCATATGGCCTCAGACTGACTTAGTCCCCAACCCTCTGACAAGTTAAAACAACTGTAATACATTATGGAAATGCAATGTCCAGATAAAGGAATACAGGTACTGGCTAGAAAAGATCAGGTTCTTGTCCAACTCCATAACCTCAGAAAGAGGATGGCCCTTGGTGCATTATCTTAGCTGATCTTATTGCTCCAGGATAAACTCCCCGCAGAGAGACTGCTTTCTAGGGACCTTTAGGAGCAGTTCAACTAAGGCATATGTAGATAAGCCTCTGTCTTCCCCAGCCAGCTTTCCTGAGTCATGAGGGATAGGCTGATGACAATAGATGTTACACTTTCTCTTGCCGCTAATATTCTAAATATTAAAATCATATCTCTCAGTAATACTTCAAAGAAACTTGCTATATGCATGAGTCTTCTGTTTCACAAGATATGGGTAGTTTTTAACAAACAAACCAATAAATCTACTTTACAACTACTATTTGTTTCTCACTCTGTTTCTTACCCATGAGAGAATTACCTCTTTTCACTTGAACATTGGCCAGTGATGTGACTGGCTTTGGTCAATGAAGTATGACCAAGAGTGTTATGGTATTGTTTCTGAGCCAAAATATTCCCTTGCAGGTGGGAAGTTTTCAATCGTCACATCACCTGCAATTGGTGACTGAGTATGCATTGCACGGCATATGAAATCTGCCAAATGCCAGAGCCTCTGTGGGCCTAGACTGCTGAGTTGTCACATGGAGAACATTTGCCTGGGAGATTCTTTCAGATCTTCTCTAAAACTTTCAAATGATAAGACATTTTTGTTGACTAAATCTGTTGAAAATTGAATGTTGTTTTACTGTCTTATCATAGTGTACTAACTCAATATGTTTTAAGCCTCTCAGGTACTGGTTTGGTGAAAGGACGATGTAAATCATTGCAATTGAAACTAGCTTCTCACAGTAGAGTAATTGGTCTATTTTTATTCATTTGACAGTGTGGCAATGTCATTGTCTGCAGCCCATGTCCAAGGCTACAGCTCAGTCTAGCACAGGCTGCCTGTTCCTAATGTCCTCAGTAATCACATTAATTCACTGTGCAAAGTAAAATTACTGAAACTCTATCAATAAAGTCTTAGATCCTAGATTTATCATTCTTAGTGTTTTTAAGCTTTAAAAATTCATGTAACTCTGAATTCCATTGTCTTCATTCACAAAAGGAAACATTTACAGTTCATAACCATCAGAGTTGATGTTGGATTTAAACGAGATAAAGTATGCAAATCATTTAGCCTGAACAGCTAGTAAGCACTTAAAAATAGATGCATATTGTTAGTTATGTTTTTATTATTACTTCTTTTTCTGTGAGCACAAGGTCTAAGAAATGAAAATACTTCTGTGTCTTGTAGCTAACTGCTTGATTGTGCCTTTTGTCTCAAAAATCACTTTATCTCTACTCCAAAAAGACTCTACCTCTCCTCCATTGCCTCATCTATAGAAGGGCAATGTAGATCTCTAGTATAGAATAATGATGTCATCTTTCTCTTCAATTTACTTTAGTTATTACTTTTCTCTCATTAGAGTCCTTGGTATTTCGAAACTAAGCCTTAGTCTTTAAGAGAACCATCCATACAAGATAGGCCAGAGGAGGGATTTCAGCTATGGTATCTGAAAACCTGCCATGTCACAATCACTTGTTAGGTGTTCTACAAATAATCATGATTAATAGTGTTACAATAAATAAGATTTGTACTTTGAATTTTTTAATTAGAGGTTTCTAGGGCTGCCACAGTGAAAAGACATTAAAAAGGTCATGTGTAAAATTTAGGGTGATATATTGTGCATCTCAAGTTTTGTGATAGTCTTCTCCTTCTCCTCCTTCTCCTCCTCCTCCTCCTCCTCATTCTTCTTCTCCTTCCCCTTCCCCTCCTTCCCCTCCTCCTCCTCTTTCTCCTTCACCTTCTCTTTCTCCTTCATCTTCTTCTTCTTTCTTCCTTCAGCATAGCCAAGGCTGAACATTGTACATGCTACAAAGAAAAACTCCACAAATATTTACTGAAATAAATGGATGCAAATATTAAAAATCATTAAAAAGTGCATAAATGAATAAACATACATAACCATACATTTCTTTTATCTGTTTAGAGGGAAAGGCTTATTTGCACAATCTGTTTGTTGGGACTTACAAAGTATTGGGAAGTAGTGCTGATCAGAATGTATGTATCCTACAGAACCAGCTATGAGTATTCCACTCTTCTTTCCCAAGGATGGATTTCAGACCTCATGTAATGAGTGTCTGCAGTGGCGTAGTGACAGTACCTCTGGATCATGAAGAGTGTACCACAGACCTACTGGGCTTGTGCCCCTCAACAAGGGGAATATACCAATGGTTCAAATTTTGCAATGCCTGCCATCTTACACAAGACTTAACCAGCACCTTGAGGAATTAAATTACCATTATTTAGTCTATAACCTAACCAATGTTCTACATTGATTTATTAGCCTATAACCTAATTGACGTTCTGTGCCAAAGGAGATACTAATAACTAGATTCCCAACTCTAGGGCTTTTATGTGTGCTACAGGTTAGCCTAGGAAATATCATGTATATTGCTAGATTAATGAGCATCAAGCTGAGAGAGAATATTTCTTGTCTGGAGAATGAAGACCAACTTAGAGAACACATGATTTTGGGGAACTCACTTCATTACACTAAGGTCCATCTATCCAGTAATACAATCCAACTGGTTTTTATCACAGGTTCATACATATGAAAATCTAGAAAAAAATACTTCATGTCTATTAACTTTCCTTCTTCTTCTTCTTCTTCTTCTTCTTTCTCTCTCTCTCTCTCTCTCTCTCTCTCTCTCTCTCTCTCTCTCTCTCTCTCTCTCTCTCTGGACTGGGGATTGAACTCAGGCCCTTGCACTTGCCAAGGAAGCTCTTATTCTACTGAGCCATCTCCCCAGCCCCTTATGCGCCTTTAAAAGTAACATTTAACTTTAACATTTCTATTATTTATTTATTTTTGTCTGTTTGGGATAAAGTGTCACTGTGCAGCTCAGGTTGGTGTTGTGCTTACTCGGTAGCCCAGTCTGGTCTCAGAGTTGTAACAATCCTCCTGTCTCAGCTTCCAAAGGTTGAGATTACAGACATATTCCACCACACCTGACCTAAAGTTTTTAACTTAAATACTAAAATAACTTCAGGCCTATATGCTAAAATAAATATCCATAAATGTACCACCCCTTTTTATGGTATGGAATCTTATACCTCGTGAGTGTATAGTATGCTTCTACTTATAGAAACTGTCTTTAATGCCTTTCAAGGTGTATAATTCCTCTCATTAAGATGTTATATATTGTTATTTTCTGAATTACTTATTTTTTCAATGTTACTAAATGTATCTTCTCTTTCAGAAATTATAATTGCTTGTTTTTTTTGTGGCACTGACATTTATTTGGATACGCCCTAATACAGGTGGTGAGGTGTACTCATGATGCTCTTGATGTATATGGCCCGGATGTTCTGCCAAGTCTTCCTGAGCAGTGACGCCAGGTGGATGCTGTACACAAGTTCATCATCTGTCATCTTCCCATGCCCAACAACACAAACAGACACAGAACCTTCTTCATCTGGAACTTGATTGTGGACTTCACTTCGTTAATTTTGTCCACCATGTTTTTGTTGTGGTTCCGCAGGGAAGGGAACTTGCCTGTCTTATTAAGGCCTGGTCCCAGGATTCATGAGATCTGCTTGATCGGAGACTCTGAGGCCAGAATGGCATAGTATTTCTTGGTTAGGTTTTTAACCAGATTCTTATTCTTGTTAAACTTCTTCATCACCTCGATGTGCATGTGGAGGATGTCAGTGGCCCTGACCTCATCTCAGTACTGCTGCTCCCCCAGGACGCACACAGAGAACTTGGGGCGGGGTGTGGACTTCAGCCTGACGGGGCCGGAGAAGTGCTTATCCTTCTGAGAGTCATAGTTCTTCAAACTGATCTGTATCTCCAGTCTCTAAAATCTTCCAGTGCTTGTGCTGGTTCCCATGCAGCACCTCGCGCACTGCCTTGTACACTGCCTCGTACAGGGTGTCGCAGGAGACTTTGCTGCTCATGATTCTTAACACTGAGGAAACTGGAAAAGAAATTAGTAGTCTTGGGCATGCATAGAAATAATAATTATATAATTGCTACTTATTTCTGTTGTTTTATGGATTAACTTTCTACCCAGCAAATATTATAATGAACATTCTTCATCATTTTAATGTTGAAATTTGTATATATTTTTTGTTTTACTGTATTGTATCACCTATAAATAATATAATTTTGATTATTTTGTTTCTTATTCATCATTTATTTAATTGCTCATTTTGTATTTTATGGAAGGGTCTACAGGGTGTTCAGGATCTCACTACTAGATCAGACTCATAGTGATCTGCATGTTTACAGCCTCCCAAGAGCTGGGATTACATGCACAAACCAGTCTCAATCGCCTTCTCAGTGTAACCCAGGGGCGGGGTCTCCAAGGAAACATTTCTTATTTATTTTTACAGTTTGATCTTACCATATCAACTAGAATCTCCAGGTCAATCATAATGAGTACCCTGTAAATCCAAAGGTTCACAATTAACTTTGATTTTTTAATATACCATTCAGACTATCACTTCTTAGTTTAATAAAATTTCTATTTATTCCTCATTTTGCCTTATCTATAGTGTGCTGTACACAGCATAGTAAGTGTGTAATATTAACTGAATCTTGAATATTATGAAATTATTTATACTGAATTATTGAAAGAATGACAAATATATACAATGTTTTAGGAATATAGCATTTATGATATTGAGTTCTAATAACTGAATTTTTAAATATTATAGATAATACATTTGAACTGTACAGTAAAATTATTCCAACATTGATGTTGTTTTTATTGTTTTATTGCATAAATGCCATTTAACACAAAAATCTACTTTCATAACAGATTTCAAAGATTATAATGCAGAAAAGATTCTATAGATATAAACCTGTAGAACAAATTTTTAAATCTTGACTTCACTTGTATGATTAAAACTTTGTATTCATCAATTTACATATCTCTATATTTTTGCTTCCCAGTGGGTGGATGGATCTACATTTTATATATATATATATATATATATATATATATATATATATATATATATATATATATATACATATGTATATATGAATGTAAATGTTATATATGTTATATGATTATATATGCAAGTATTATTTGATATTGAAAAGAAAGAAATATTGCCACAAACAACCTGCTAGAAAGTTAAGTAAAAGAGTCCAACCTCAGAATTTTGAAGTCTACATAACTTCACTTCCAGGAGGTAGCAAAAATAGTTAAATTCATACCAACAGAGAGTAGAAGGTTGCTCTTCTTATGTGAAAGTCTTACAGCAAGTTTGAGGGAAATGCCATCTCCACTTTTCCATAAAAACTATTTAAAGGAAAAATAAGATGGTAGGTTGGCTTTCAGGCTCAAAACATCTGCCTCATGTTTCATGTCCATTCTGGACACCTCTGGGCCCAGGCACACATGTGTGTCTTGGACAGGATGTAGAAAAGGGACAAAGGCATTTGTGAGAGTGTGGAACAGTTGGGACAGCCACTGCCATACACTGTACAACCCAAGAATTTTGTCTGGTACAGAGAAATCTTAAATTACTCCAAGTGTACGGAGCCTGCCATTTATCAACTGAATTCATATTGATGAAGTAAGTCAAGATCATAAAGGAGAGACAGTTTCAGGTCATTCTGTGTCACTATTTTGAACTTATAACCAGATCCACTAACATGTGATGATTCATATTTCAATCCGCAATTACCAAGTATTCTTTATGTGCAGACTGAGCACACATGTGTGACTTATGGTTTTTAACCCTGATGGAGAGTGCAAGTCCACTGGGATACAGTGGAAATCTGTACTTTGTATCTTGAATGTCACTTAATGCTATTGTATTGAATCGTGATCCTCAACCCATGGAATATTGGAAGGTTTTAGAACACTTAAGAAACGGGGCCAACTGAGCATGTTGCCCTAAAGGGGGTATGAGGATCTTAGCCCCTCTCTCTTCCTTTGGTTGCTTCGTGGCTGCAAAGGTGAGCATTTCCTTGGCTGAAAATGGGGTGAACATTTCCTTTGTATGCTGCCATTGTGATGCTTCACATACCCCAAAGCAACAGAGCCACCAACTCTGGACTAAAACTTCTGGAATAGTCAAAATAAGACTTTTCTCCTTGGAAGTTGTTTGTCTCAGGTGATTTGTGACAGTAATGGAACACAAAAGATTATTTAATGAGACCTGTTATATGTTGACTAACAATTATTTTGATCTGTTTTGTACCTTCAGTTTTGTATTGTAATGCATTTGATCAATTTTTTGACCCAATTTCCCATTGAGGATCATACATTTACTGATAAATTCAGCTCCAAATTTCTGTTGAGAGTCGAGGAGATTACACACCTTGTGCTAGGTGATCCGTGAGACAGAGGCAACCAAGGAACTGCTCTTGACTTCTAATTGCATTATTTTCTAGATCCTCCATCCCTGTAGCATTATAAAGTATGCTGTGCTCCATTTAAGCCATATTTTATGATGAAATTTTGCTGCTTATAGTATGTTCAATTGCTTTGAAAAAGAAGAGGATAAGAAGAACTTGGGTTAAAATAATGAATGATAATTTTAGCATCAGCATAAATAAGTAAAAAAAAATACACTAGACCATAGTAATGAGAAGCACAATGAATGCTGAATTTGCAACAGCTAAAAATGTTGCAAAAATAGTCTACCAATGTGAACCTACCTCAGTGCAAAAATAGAGACTAATGAAGCTGCTATGAGCAGTACTTATGATGGAAGGCTAGGAGGGCAGCCCAGAGTATGTCTCGGAAAAGGGAGCCGTTGTTTTGTTAGAGTGCTCATGCTCTATCTACCCTGAGGCTGACTGGCACAGGTCTGGCCTGGCCCCTTCTGCTGTCAACCACAAGGTAGAGCTTTCATACATTTAAATTTGGCTTTCTGGCATTCCTCAGCATGTTCAGGGTTTCTAATTGTATTGGGACACAGTTCAAATTTCATCTTTATACTGTGGATTTTCCTGACCAACTTATTTATATTAACCATTCCTCTTTCTCTATAAATTTATGTACTTTTTATTATTTTGTTTGTTTGTTTGTTTTGGTGATCATGATCTGTGAAATGTATTTGTTTTGTGTTTAGTTTGAGGTTTCCTTTTCTAGAAAAGAAGATTTACAAAAGCAAGAATGTTGCCTGATTTAATTGACTGCTCCATCCTGAGCACTTAAATGGTACCAGAAGTGGACTAAAACCTACATTTTTTATCATTTGATCTGAATTTTCTTAAAGTTATGCATCTGACACATTGAGTACATTCCCTCTTTCTTAAAGCTTAATCTACATTCTGGGATTCTTTAAGATAATATCATTTCTCTAGTTGTGTTGTAAACTGACTAATGATTTCCATTCAACAGTAGACAGCAGGAGCACAGCAGGACTCTTCCAGAAACCATCTTAGAACACATACGCAGTCTCCACTACCCACGTCAGTGCTATAATACACTCATAAGATAACCAAGTGACATTTCCTGACAGCTTCTTTCTCAATAAAGATGCTATTTTGCATCTTTCTCTTTTCTATGTGATCCAATTAAGCATATGAGGAGGGAAAGGGACAAAAATCTATGATCCGAATTGTATGTATCCTTGCAAACAAAGGCTAGAACACTAGGAAGAATGCACAGAGATATGTGCAAATCAGATGCCTGCAGGCTGGTGTTTATAAACAAATCAATTAACAGATTTCAAAACTTGTCATCCTACAATCTTCAGGTGAAGTAAAGAAACACAACTGGCAGTCATAGAAATAGGCAAATTGAGCAGAGAAACGTGAGACTTCTCTGGACGAAATGTAGACCACAATGAAGCAAGAACAGGACAGACAAAATCAATTGCATTTATTTGGTTTCAGAAGCTGCCTTTGAAAATGATGAATGAATCCGAGAAATAAAAAGTAAAAAAAAAAAAAAAAAAATGGGCTGCAAGTTCTCAATAAATACGATAGAAATAAAGTCTTTCAGGCAGCTCTCTTTAAATTTAATGAAATAATATATTGTGAGAAAACAGAAGGTTACATGTGGATGTATACTAAAAAAACATGAAAAATAATTTATTGATACAAAATCAATTAAGAAATAAAGAAAGTGGACATAGAATACAAATATGTACAGTTAATTCAAAAGAAACTCAGTGAAATAATTAAATATAAAACATAGGAATAGTTACTATATGCAGAAGCACAGTACACGATAAATCTGCAAAGGAGAAAATAAAAATACTAAGTTCTATAATTGAAATACTGTGTGAAGGACTTTAAATGAGGACAAAAAGCAACAAATTAAGGCTAATGAAAGTAAGGCTAATTAAAAAAATACAACTATGAGCAGAAACTAATTATGAGAAACTAACATAAGAGCTTACCCTCTGCAAGATTTTAAAAATAGACATTTTAGCAAAATTAAAGAAGAGGCAGAGAGAGAGAGAGAGAGAGAGAGAGAGAGAGAGAGAGAGAGAGAGAGAAAGAGAGAGAGAGAGATTGAGACAGAAGGGAGAGAATATAGAGTCAGTAAAATCAAATTGGGGAAATGAAAAAAGGACAGCTGTCTACATAGCAGACAATGGGGTAGTAGCTTGAAGGTAGGAACTTCTGTGCCCACAGGATTATACTTCAGCCACCCACAAGGATTGGCATGGGTGTGGGACCTTATGTACCCACCGGATTCGGCATCACCAGGCCCCCAGGATGGCATGTGAGTGAGATCTTCCACACTTGCCTGAACTTCCTGCCTCAGACAGGCCTAGCATTGCACCATGCAGCAGAGATCCTTGCAGAGAGGCAAGAGTTGAGATCCACCCAACTAATCCAGAAGCAGAACATCTTGACAGAGGAGCACAATGGGTCTACTTCCATGGATTACAGCAGGAAGAAGCAGAGCAAAGAGGCCATTCCAAAGCCAGGCCCACCTGGAAGGATTAAAACTTAATAGATCTGGACCTGGTAAGCTCAGACACTCTGACACTAAACCCAGATCTATCAGTACTTCCTCTCTCTTTCTCTCTTGATTGTGAGAGGGGCAAACAGGAAACTGGAGTGAACTAGTCTGCCTGGAAGATTATAGGTACAAAAGAGGAGGTGTTCAGATAGAAAATAGGGGACTAATTTAAGTATAAATTCCCAATTTAATATCTGCTTAGCTACACACTCATAATGTTTATTCTTAGAGTCTAAAAGGCAAATCTAGCCGGGCATGGTGGCGCATGCCTGTAATCCCAGCACTCGGGAGGCTGAGGCAGGAGGATTGTTGTGAGTTCGAGACCAGCCTGAGCTACAAAGTGAGCTTAAGGCCAGCCTGAACTGCATAGTGAGACCCTGTCTCAAAAAGACAAAAAAAATAATAATAATAATAATAAATAAAATAAAATAAAAGGCAAATCTATTATATACACAAGTTTGTTAAATAATAAATCTTATTACCCATTAATAGTGTTGCTAATTATACTTCTGTAATTACAAAACTTTAATGGGCTTGACCACATAATCTACCTTCAGTAGCAATAAGGTAATAACTGCAACAAGCTCTACACAAAAGATCAGAAGATAATGCTAAATAAAATGATAAAAGAAGGAGCAAGATGTGTTCTCAGGCCGAGCCCATGAAGAACAAATGCAGGAGACACCAGAACAGAAGAAACTGGAAATCATACACCTGAAATATCTGAAATAACAGCACCTGAAGTAAAGAAACAACTGTAGAAAGGTATAGAAGAAATCAGGTTAGAAATAATCTGAAGTAAAAAAAAGACATGATAATTATAATGAAAGAATTTTTAAGAACTTCTAAAGAGTTCACTGATAAAAAATAAAGGAGCATAGGAAAATGATGGAATCCTTGAATGAGAAATATAGGAAAGAAATGGAATGGATGAAGGATTCAAAGAGATATACAGAAAATTAAAACCTCAGTCACACTCTGGAAAAACTGCTTCAATGAAAGTGAGGATAGAGTATCAGATCTTGAAGTCACTGTTGCATTTAGTGAAAAGGTAAGAAAAGATCTTTTAAAAACAATTAGGATTCAGGTAAAAATACTTCAACATCTTCAATAGCATCACATGCAAAACATAAGATTAATAGACATTAATGAGAAAGAAGTGTGGAGGGCCACTGGAGCAGCTCTCCTGAAAGAAGAGCGACTGTCTCCATTTTGACTGAGCTTGATCCTATTTCCTTGTATTGTTATGCACAGAGCTGGCTAGGACTTCTGTTTATCCTTCAATTGGCTTTAAGCAATGTATATTGGTCTAGCTGAGGTACTGGTGATAGTGTTTCAAGGTGGCGTGCGTGTTTTTTGGTAAACCTGCTGCTTGTTAATGTGAGCCGGGTGGAGACAGGATGGTAGAGCTAATGCTCTGCTCCACCATCTGGGATCGAGCCTCGAGATAGAGGCTATGACTTCCTTGGGCTTGAAAGACTACATTAAACCCGAAGCACCAGGATTTCCAAAGCATTAAATACTATATAATGCAGATTACTCTCTCTGCAGATCCTCTCTGCATACCGCAGAGGTAAATGTAAGCCACCCACCTAGCTCAACTCATAGTAATCACCTATGTCCCACAACTATCAGTCAATCCTCCTGCAGCCACTACCCACTGAATAAAACTGGGTGAGGCCCTGGGTCTCTCTCTTGGTTCCGGAAAGTCATCTTTGTGGCTGGACCTAGAGCCTCTTAACTCCCCTAAATTAAAGATATAATTTAGTGTCTTCATTTTTGCCATGGGTTGATGGAAAGTGGTAGATTGGAATTAACTTGATGGGATTCCAATAACATAACTTTGGGATTACAAATATTGGTTTCTTGGACTGAGAGGAGGACCTGGAAGTGTCTCCTATAAGAAGGAGTTAATACAAATCATATAAAAAGAATACAGGCTGATATAATAGCAGAAAACTTCCAAAATATGGGGAAGCAATCTGACATTCAGGTAACCAAAGCATATAGAACTCTAAATAATGTCAACACAATTAAAAACACACTGAGACAAATAATAATCAAGAACCCAGAAATCCAGCACAAGAATAATACACTAAAAGCCGCTACAGAAAAAAAAAAAAAAAAAAAAAAAAAAAAAAAAAAAAAAAAAAAAAAAAAAAAAAAAAAAAAAAAAAAAAAAAAAAAAAAAAAAAAAAGATCACATATAAAGGAAACTACAGCAGAATAATGACAGATTTTGCTTTACGAACCATGAAGTCAAGAAGATCATGGAGCAAAAGAGTACTTGAAATCCTCCAAGGATACAAATTCTAGCCCAGACTGCTATACTCTAAAACTATTTTAAAGTTTAATGGAGAAGTGAAATACTGTCATGACAAAGAAAAACTAAAGAATTTCATGATGACAAAGCCAACCCTACAAAGACTACTAAAAGATACTCTAGAGAGGGACCAAAATGACCATAACTCAATGAATGAGAATGGAAAGAACCAAGAAAATAAGACAAACAATTAAACACAGATGAAATAGGTGTATACAACAGCAGACAAAGAACAGGTCAAATGTAAGTGAACACATACATCTCAATTATATCCATCAATGTAAATGGATGCAATTCACCAATTAAAAGAAATAGGCAGAGTGGATTACAAAGCAAAATTAAATAATATGCTGTATACAAAATACACACTTAACTCATAAAGAAATACATAGGCTGAAAGTCAAAGGATGGAAAATAATACTACATTCCCCAGGACAGAAAAATAAAGCAGGGGTAGCAGTACTGTTCACAGACAGTCCGAATTTCAAAGAAAGAATGTTCAAACGAAATAAAGAGGGTTACTACATGCACGTTATGGGAAAAATAGAAGAGGAAGAAGTAACACTCAAAAATGTGTATGAACCAAACATGGGAACAACCAACTATGTAAGACAAAGCTTAATGGACATGAAAAATCTAATGTCCAATACCACAATCTTAATAGGAGACCTTAACACCAACTTATTCCAAAAGATAAGTCAAGCAGAAAAAAATTAACAAAGAAGTAGAAGAACTGAACCAGAACTTGGAACAAATGGACATAGTGGACATATACAGAATGATCCACCCGACCACATCAGAATACACATTGCTTTCTGTTGCACATGACACATAATCTAAAATGGACCACGTACTAGTCCATAGGTCATGCTTTAGTATGTACAAGAAGCAGAAATTATCCTATGCACATTATCTGACCACAGCGCAATGAAACTGGAAATAAATGACAAAAGAAACCACAAAACCCCCATAAGTACATGGAAATTAAACAAAACCTCCTCAGCAACCAAAGGGTTACAGATGAAATTAAAGAAAAAATAAAATGATATCTACAATTCAATGAAAATTCAAGTGCAACTTATTGGAACTTAGGTGATGCAATGAAAGCAGTTCTTAAAGGGAAATTTTTATCTGTGAACTCACACATTAGGAAGCCAGAATGGTAAAAATAAATACTATAATGCTACAATTCAAATGTAGAAAAAAGAAGAGCAAATCAAACAAAAAACCCAAAAAAGGAAGAAATTATAAAGATTAGAGGATAAATTAATGTAATCAACATGAAGCAAGCAATGCAAAAATTAACAAATCAAAAAGCTGGTTCTTTGAAATATTAAATAAAATTGATACACCCCTCTCTAATGTCATCAATAATATGAAAGAAAGGACTCAAATTAAAGCACTAAGGAATGAAAAGGATGAAATTACTACAGATTCTATGGAATAATAGCTATTTTGAGAATTATTATTCTCACAAAATCGAAGAAACAACAGAAATGGACAGATTCCTAGAAAGATACAAATTATCAAATCTAAAACAAGAAGATACAAGAACTAGTAACCCAACAACAGCCAATGAAATTCAAAATGTAATAAAAATTATAGCAACAAAGAAAAAACTAGATCTTGGTGGATTCACAGTTCGATTCTAGAAGAAATCTAGAGAAGTTAGAATTCTAATGCCCGTCAAACACTTTAAGGAAATTGAAAAGGAAATAATTCTCCCAAAATCATTCCTGGATGAAAGTATTATACTGATACCAACAAGAGAAAGATGCAACTGAAACAGAACTACAGGACAATCTCCCTCATAAACATAGATGCAAAAATCCTCAATAAAGTCTTAGAAAATAGGTTACAGCAAAACATTAAGAAGATTGCACACAATGACTAGGTAGGATTCATCTCAGTGATGAAAGAATGGTTCAACATAGGCAAATATATAAATGTAATATATTATGTTAATAGAGCCAAATTAAAAAACACATGATCATCTCAACTTATTCAGAAAAGGATTTTGACAATGTCCAACACTTATTCATGTTCAAATCCTACACAAAATTAGAATAAATGGCATTGACCTCAATCTGATTAAAGCCATCTATGACAAGCCTACTACTAATGTAATTCTAAACAGAGAAAAACTGAAGTCTTTTACTCTCAGATCAGGTAAAAGAAATGATGATCTCTATCAGCAGTGCTATTTAATATTTCTAGAATCATTCGCTAGAGCCACTACAGAAGAGCAAAATAAAAGGAATAAGAATAGGTAAAGAAAGAATTAAACAATCATTTGCAGATGACATGGTATTCTACTTGGAAGACCCAAAAACTTCCACAAAGAAGCTACGAAAATTAATACATAAATTCAGTAGCAAAGCAGTATTTGAAGTCAATACCAAAAAGTCAAGAGCATTCTTTTTACTTTTTTTTTTTTTTTTTGGCAGAACCAGGGATTGAAGTCAGGACCTTGCACTTGCCAGGGAAGTGATTATCCTATTTAGATATCTCATCGGATTCTCTACACAGATAACAAACACAGTGAGAAATTAGAGAAACAATACCTTTTACACTAGCACTGTGGAAAAAGAAATACTTAGGAATTAATCAGACTGAAGTAGTAAAAGTTCTATTCAATGAAAATTACAGTACTCTGGAAAAGAGATCATAGAGGATTTCAGAACATGGAAAAATATTCCCTGCTCCTGGATAGGGAAGAACCAATGTTGTGAAGATAACTATATTCCCAAAACTGATATACAGATTTAATGCATTCACTATCAAAATACCACCAACATACCTCACAGAGAAATCATTCTTAAAATTTATTTGGAGCCAAAAAGACCTACAATAGCAAAGGCAATCCTGGGCAACAAAGACAAGGCGGCAGGCATTTCAATTCCTGACTTCAAATTGTGCCACAAAGCTACTGTGATAAAATCAGCAAGGAATTGGCAAAAAAAAATAGACCTGACAATCAACAGAATAGATTAAAAGATATAGAAATAACTGGAACACACTCAACCATCTTGTCTTTGACAAAGAGGTCAAATGTGCTTTCTGAAAGAAAGATAGTCTCTTTAAAATGGTGCTGGAAAAACTGGTTCTTTACAGGCCAAGAAGTAAAATTTGACCCAGTTTACCATCATGCATCAAACTAAAGTCAAAATGGAGTAAAGATCTAAACATTAAAACAGAAACACTAAATATCCTAAAAGAGAAAGTAGTTGGAAATCTGAAGACATAGGGGTAGGCAAACATCTGATGAACAGAAATCAAACTGCACGGGAGACACTTGAAAGAAACAACTATAACCTCCTCTTATTGAAAAGTTTTTCACATCAAAAACAATTACTAACAGAGTATAAAGAAAATGCACAAATGTAGAAAAAATTCTTAACTGATAAGCACTCAGACAAAGTTTTTCTGTCTAGAATTTATAAAGAACTAAAAAACATAAGTGCCCCTAAATGTAAAGACCCAATCCTAAAATGGTCATCTGAGATGAACACGTACTTTTCAGAAATACAAGAAGCAAATGAATATATGAAAGAAATGCTCCACATCACTAGCCTTTTGTGAAATGCAAATTAAAACAACCCTGAGATACCGTCTCACTTCAGAGAGAATGGCTATCATAAAGAAGTCAACCAACTACAAATGTTGGAGAGGCTGAGCGGATAAAGAAACACTTTTCCACTGCTGGTGGGAATGTAGACTGGTGCATCTATTGTGGAAATCACTGTGGAGACTCTGCAAAACACTAGGACTGGAATTCCCTTTAAATCCAGCTATCCCTCTTCTGAAAAATTTTCTGAAAAGAATGGAAAACATCATATCATAGTGACATATGTGCCACTATTTTTATAGCAGCACACTTTATGATAGCCAAATCATGGAACCTACCAAAATGTCCATTATCTCAGGATTGGATAAAAAAGATGCAGTGTCTTAATACAATACAATATTATCCAGCTATAAAGAAAAATAAACTCAAAACCTTCCTATATAATTGGATGCAACTTGAAGCTAAACTCATAAGTGAAATAAACCACACCCACATGTGTAAATATCATATATTCTCCCTAATATAAGAAGAAATAAAATTTGAAAAGTGTAACAGTTAAACAGAAACAGAGAACATTAAGTTTAAGCCAGGAAGAGAAAGAAAGAAAAGTTTGGAAATATGGCAGGGGCAAAACCATACATTTGTATAAACAAGGTGGTTACAGCAATGATCCTAAGAATCTCCATCAGGCTTTTGAAAATAGCAGTCCATGGGTGGAATTCTCACCCTGACTAACTCTATATGCTGATATCTGTTAACTAAGAAACTACTGAGGATAGCAATCATGTAATACTAAAACCATACTTGAATCACCTGTCAATTTTGTCTTCTAAATGCATATTACTTCTACTGTCATACCAATTAATGCTATATTCTCTTTAATGTAATTCTTTCAAAAAGGTGTAAAAAACAAGAAAAAGTCATAGGATTTTCCTGCTAGAATGTTGTATATAGTTTGACTTCTAAATTTCTGTATAAAAACGTGTAATTGTTTTTTTCATATTCTATAAGGATTTAAACTTTTGAATATCCATGGTTGCAGGAAAGTTGCATTTCCATGTTATGTCTAAGGCATTTGATATTCAGACAGATAGTGATGTTGAGTTCAACTGCCTCTGTTACACGATAATAATATCGTTAAGCATCTCTTCTGGATGTTTAACAACTACATTTTGCAGAACAAAAATTAGAGAAATAGAGTGTCTACAATCATAGTCAATATTTTGACCCTAGCCATTCAAGATCACTGAGGACTCAAGACATAAGAGAACCTGTGCTATGACATCCAGTGTTGTCCCAAATTTTCCGATCAAGAAGGTATACAGAAGCAAGTGATCTACAATGCATAGTTTGCCTAGGGAGGGTCATCTAGAGTGTAAAATTTTTCTCAGGCTTTGACAGAGAGCAAATTGATCAGGCAATGGCTGTTACACACTCAAATGGCTGACCCTGACAATAGATCTAGAAGGTGCTGTACATGGTACCAGCATAAATCCTGAAGGGAGTTGACTGACCTTGTCAGATACAAAAGTTACATTCTGAGTTATGTAAGTCTTGCTTTAACTTGATCTTAGTCATCCAGCAGAAAAGTATAACCATGATGTATAAAAAGCAATGTCCTATTAATATTCTGAGCTTCAAAAGGCCCTATTCAACAACTTCTGACAATCTCCAGTTCTGCAGATAACACACTACTATTATGGATTACTGGCATATATTGGGTATTTTTCTGGAGTCAAGTACCTACAGCCTTTAGATTGGTTTCATGTATGAAGAGGCCCTTTAAAGCCTTCTCCAAATACAGCTTCTCTAACTGCAGTGGAATACCCATATCTGAAAAAACAAACAGAAATGAGTGATATGTTGAGAGCCACAAAGCTAGGATATTGATCATATATAGGTAGGTCGGACTTGACCCAGTGCATAAAGCAAGCAAATCACCTCACTCCTAAGATGAACATCCTGTCTGGTTAAGGTTTGCTATCAGTGGCTCAGCAGCCTGGTGTCATGTGTTACTAACTGTCCAAAAGTGTAAATAAAAGGCAGTTTTGTTGTGAAACCAGAAAGGGAAATGTAAATACACACAAACAGACACACACACACACACACACACACACACATGCATGCACACACAATGAGTTAGGATAGATGTACAGCTTATTTCCTTTAGTTCACTGAGAATAAAAGTTGCTACTAATATTGTGTAGAGAAGTTATCATGTCTGCATATTGTCCTCTGAATAAATACTAGGAAGACAAGAATATGTGATGTCTTAATTATTGTAACTATCCTATTAACCTGTTTTGAAACTGTTTCACGGTCATTTTGTCTTTTTCTGTCATTAAAATGAACAAGTTTGTAAAGAAAATAAAAAACACGATAAGAAAAAAAACAGATAATGGGGTATAGTTTGCACCACATGAAACAGAGGTACACTTTGGGTGAATAAATTTAACGATGTGAATCATTATCTCTTAAAGGTAGAATTGAATTAGTAATGTAGTCCTGCCTGGAGTCTGGAAGAGAAATTACCAGAAAAGCAAGTGTATCACCGACACTCACCATGGAGGGCTCAGATAACCAGAATGGCTTCTTGCTTCATAGTTAGGAAATTCAGAAGTCAGCATCATTTTCATGCATTTCAGTCAACGTTTGGCCTTTGGATAAATGCTTAATGTCTATTGTATTTACAAGGTGCTCCTGATCTAACTGTGGACTATCACTCCACTTTCACCTTACACTTTCTTGATTTTAACTCTTTTAAGTCCACCAAGATGAATTTCAACCCAATTCCTTGCCTTACCAAGGATCTTTCTTGCTTCACACAAGTCATGCTTTTCTCTACATATGAAACAATCTTCTTATTTTCCATCTTGCTGGTTCCTCCTCAGCCTTAAACACCACTTCTTAAAGGAAATTTTCCTTGCAGTCCACAGTTACATTGGGATTCTTTATGAATGTGTTACAAAGTGCCTTATATTGGTATGGCACATAGCTGATGTCTGTCTGCCATGAAGTCAGGGATTGTCATTATCAGGTATATGCTGATAGGCAAGTTATTATTAGTGTTTTAATGTGAAACAGGGATTAACAAATACTATATTGTGAACAGATAAATAAAAGAATAAACAATAGAAATATACTCAAAATATCTTTTGCTTTGCATTACTAATTTTATGAATTTTCATTAAAATCTCTATTCAAAAGCTATGAAATCCTGCAAATTTCAAGGAACTCAACAAGTGAGGAAATCATCATGAATCTATTAACATTCAGTAATATTTTGCAATTTGTTAAAATTTACTCCAATCAAACAATTGTATACATATTTTACTTGGCATTTTTCAACTGGAGTGGTGTCTTTCAGATCCAGCTATATTATTGTGTGAAAAATCATTTTATTTATTTCATTATCATTTAACTGATGAAAGATTTTCCTCACATGAATGGCAAGGATTAGATGTAGGACTATGGAACAGGACATCCTGGATTTGTATAATATTTCTTTTTCTTTCTTTCTTTCTTTCTTTCTTTCTTTCTTTCTTTCTTTCTTTCTTTCTTTCTTTCTTTCTTTTTTCTTTCTTTCTTTGATACAGGGTATCGCTATACAGCTCAGACTTGTAGTGATCCTCTTGTCTCAGCCTCCTAAGCAATTACAAGCGTGCACTACCACACCCGATACGGGGTCTGGCAAGGTGTGTGTGGCCCTCCAGAGAGGCACAGCATGAAATACCAGGGATTGAACTTGGGACCTTAAGTTTTCCAGGCAGGTGCTTAGACCATTGAGCTATCTTCCCAGCCAGACACACTGAATTTGGAACCTGAATTTAACCTTTATTTCCTCTATACATACTTTGTGCTTTGCTGTACATATTTTTTGTATTTATTTTTATAAATAGATATGTTACTGGAACACAGCCAAACTCATTTTTTATATATTCTTCATTTTATGATTTTGTGCAAAATTCAGAGCTCAGTAATTGTGATGGAGTCTTGTTCAGCCAGCAAAACTTATACTATTTAATATCTGTTTTTTTACTAAAAGCATTTGCTGACCTTGATGAATATCCATGGTGAACTTAGACTAGGTTTTTTTTTTCCTGCTTGTACTTTCACATCTTATTAAACTAACTTGTGGTTGTATCTCTGAGTCTCCAGCTGCATGGCAGGACTTCTTTCCCAGAAGCTCCTGAGGGGTCAGAAGTGCTTTACTGATACAGAGGATGGCTCTTAACAGATAGAAGGGAGTGTCCTGAAAAATTATCTTCCAATCTCATCTACGCTTTAGGGCAAGAATGTTCCTGTGAATAGTAGTATCATAGTTTTCAAATGTATCCCAACCAAAAAAAATACCTTGACAAGATATGCCTAGATCTCCTCTTTTTGGACAGCCAGGAAAATAAGCAATGTGTTTAATGGGTGCTAAACAATAAATTGTCTTGCAAAGACACGTGAGTATTAGAACATATGAGTGAGACAAAAAAAAAAAAAAAAAAAAAAAAAAAAATCTTAGCCGGGCATGGTGGCGCATGCCTGTAATCCCAGCACTCGGGAGGCTGAGGCAGGAGGATTGTTGTGAGTTCGAGACCAGCCTGAGCTACAAAGTGAGCTTAAGGCCAGCCTGAACTGCATAGTGAGACCCTGTCTCAAAAAGACAAAAAAAAAAAAAAAAAAAAAAGAACATATGAGTGAGAAAGTCTCTGTCTGATCCTTTGCTAGACACGTTTTTGCCCATGGGGAGACATGATGTGATGTGTCTTTGATAGCCGGAGATTATTCTGAGTCCTTTTCTGGGACTCTCTGTGAGCACTTTGGCTGACACATCTGTTTTGCACAGCCTCTCACTTTAATTTCCCCTAATTCTTACCACATTTTTCATATATCTTATATATTTTTCCATGTTCACTTTCAGATTTTAAACTAATGCTTTCTTGATTGTTTTTCTTCATATAATATGTGTCATATGTATAATACTTCATTTAATTCCTTTAAAAATTTTGTGATGGATCATTTGTTTTTGGTGTTTATAAGAGGAGAAGCAGACACAAAGTATATAAGGAATTCATTCTCCAATTTCTATAGTTGGACAATGGAGAATTGAAGATTTTTAATCACTGTATTGTTTATGAGTCATGAAATTAGACAAGATCAAAGACAAGGCACATAAAGTAGAAATTAAGCCCCATCCTTAAAAACCTGAGCATTATAAAGCAGGCTAGGATGCAATAGTTACAGATGTTTTGGAGGAGCTGTCTTAGAGCAGGAAGAAAAATAAAATATGGGTCATAGAAGCAAAGGATCGTATCCTCTGTAATACTTAAGGAAAAATTCATGTTGTCATTATAAATTGCTACTTACTGAGTGACCTAACAAAAGCAGATTGTTATTTAACGATTGTGAAGGCTAGAAGTCCAAGGGCCAGGCATCAGCAGGGTCATGATCCCTCTAAATTTAGAGAAAAATCTGTCACAGGCCATTTTCTTGAGCTTCTGGTAGTTCTTTGATTAATGGTAGCACAACTTCTCCCTTCACATGGTGTTTTCTCTGTGCATGATCTGTCTCTCAATTTCTTATTTTTGTTATAACACTGATAACAATGATCAGGGACCTACACTATTTGAGGGTGGCCTCATCTCAACTAACTGCATCTGTCTGACATGACCCTAATTGGAAATAAAATCACTTCCTGAGGAACTAGTTTTAAAAATGTCAGCATATGAATATGGGGAAGATCCAGCTAAACTTAAAATAGCGTACACATTTTTCCTATTCATGCATCCTTCCTATATTTCTTCAGATCACTGATAATTAGCTTTTGATGCCATATAGCTTGCAACACAATGGACTCCTGGCTCAAGAATCATTTACCAGCTCTGTGATCTAGAGCAGGCCTTTTTCCTTCTCTCTTCTTAGCTTCTCACTTGCATGCTTGAACGATCATGGCTCCTACTCTTGGGTCACTTTGAGAAGTAAAGACTTTATACAAAACAAAGAACTCAGCAGACATCTGGAATATAGTGTGATCTGGATACATGTTATCATACTGCTATAATTCTAACACCATATTTATGTAGACTTTTAATTTATAAAACATGATTAGTAGAGCATTTAAGAAAATGGAAATATCTTCCCTGCTCCTAGATAGGAAAAACCAACGTCATGAAGATGGCCATACTCCCAAAATTGCTGTAGAGATTTAATGCAATCCCTTTTAAACTGCCACTAACTCCCAGACCTAGAGAAATTATTCCTAAAATTTATTTGCAACCAGAAAAGACCTAGAATAGCAAAGGCAATCCTGGCCAACAAAGACAAGGCAGGAGGAATCATAATTCCTAACCTGAAATTATAGTATAACGCCATTCAGAAAATATCAAATGGTATTGGCAACAAAATAGACCTGAGGATCAATGGAATAGATTAGAAGACGCAGAGGCCTCTACAAAAACAGGCAACCACTTAATCTTCGACAAAGAGGCCAAATATTCTTACTGGAAGAAAGATATCCCCTTTAACAAATGGAGCTGGAAAAACTGGCTTTGTACATGCTGGAAACTAAAACTTCACCCAGGTCGATCACTGCGCACTAAGCTAAAGTAAAAATGGATTAAAGATCTAAACAATAAAACAGAAACATTCAATCTCATGGAAGAGAAAGTAGGAGGAACTCTTGAAGACACAGGGGTAGGCAAAGAGTTCATGAACAAACATGTATTTGCACGAGAAACACTTCAAATAATTAACAACTGGGACCAACTCATCTTGAGGAGTTTTTGCATATCAAAAGAAATTGTCAACAAAGTGAAAAGACAACCCACAAATTTTGAAAACGTCTTAACTAATAAGCGCTCAGACAAAGGCCTGCTCTCTAGAATTTATACAGAACTAAGATACATTAGGGCCCTCAAATTTAAAGACACAATCCAGAAATGGGCATCTGAGATGAATACATACTTCTCAGAAGACAAAATTAAAGAAGTGAATAAATACATGAAAAAAATGCTCCACATTGCTAGCCATCCATGAAATGAAAGTTAAAACCACGCTGAGATACCATCTCACTCCAGAAAGAATGCCATAAAAAAGAAATCAACCAACAACAAATGTTGGAGAGGATGTGAGGAGAAGGGAACACTTCTCCACTGCTGGTGGGAATATAGACTGGTGATACCATTTTGGAGATCAGTGTGAAGACTCCTCACAAAAGTAGGACTAGAAATCCCATTCAAGCTAGCTATCTTCCTACTGAGAATTTCCCCCGAGGAACTGAAATCATCGTATCATGTGATATATGCGTGATATATGTTTACCTATGTTTATAGCAGCACAATTTGTGATAGCAAAACCTTGGAAACAACCAAGATGCCCATCACATGAGGAATGGTTGAAGAAGTTGTGGTATTTCTATACAATACAGTATGACTCAGCTATAAAGAATGATAATCTTGAAGCATTTATATTGAAGTGGTTGCCACTTGAACATATACTCATCAGTGAAATAAACCAAACACACATATGAATATATCATATAGTTTCCCTAGTATAAGAAATCAAAAGAAGAAATACAAATAGAAATATATAACAACAACTAAAAAGAATTTAGTCAGATAGGGTAAGCTAATTTGCATACTTTGCAGGGTAACAATCAGCTTCTCTTCTGGATGGTTAAACTTTTGTTTGCAAATCAAAAAGTGGAGAGATGGAAGGGCCACAAGGTCAGCCAACATTTTGGCCCTAGTCTTCCAAGGTCAGTGAAGACTCAGGACATACAAGATCCTGTATTGTAACATCTTGGAACTCAGTTGTGCCCCACGTTTTCTGATCAAGGAGATTATGGATCCACAGAGCAAAGAGATCAAAGTTCTATAGTGTGCCTAAGGAGATTCACAGGGAGAAAAACCTTTCTCTCAGGCTCTCACAGAGAGCAAACTGGTTAAGCAATGGCTGTGACTCATCCACACGGCTGACATTGACAAAGGATCTACAGAGTGAGGTACAGGGTTACAATATAAACCCTGAGGGGACTTGACTGACCTCATCACATACAAAAGTTACATTTTTTGTTATAT
>PVKA01033945.1:0-23890 GCA_004027165.1 Ctenomys sociabilis | reverse complement strand
CTCCTCTAGTCACAAGGAAGCTCTGCCTTCCTTCTAGATTCACTACCATTTGCTCAGCTGAGACCAGTTCTCCATGACCATCTAAGGTCTAAAAATTGAGTCTCCCTGACACTTGCTGGCATTGCCAGGAAAATCCCCTACACAGAAGCAAATAAATGGGGCCAGGAGAACCCAAGTACCCAAGGCCCAGGGTGGTTAAAAAGCCTTCCTGAGCCGGGCGTGGTGGCGCACGCCTGTAATCCCAGCACTCGGGAGGCCGAGGCAGGAGGATTGTTGTGAGTTCGAGACCAGCCTGAGCTACAAAGTGAGCTTAAGGACAGCCTGAACTGCATAGTGAGACCCTGTCTCAAAAAAGACAAAAAAAAAAGCCTTCCATAAGCTGCTCCTTCGTGGCACATGGCTATAATTCAGCAATTTGGGAGGCTGAGACAGGAGTACCACAAGTTTTAGCCCAGCCTGTTTAGTTTAGTGACTTATAAGGCACTGTCTCAAAAGTGCGGAGGTGGGGCTGGGGCTGTAACTTGGTGCAAAGTGCCAACCCATTTCCAGCTTAACCCTCCATCCTAGAGGGGGTGTTTCTACAGCTTGCATTTCAGCTTTCTAAGGGAATGATCAAGGCTTCCTTCACAAGACAATGGATCTCTGAGAATTCAGAGGCGTGATGAGGGTATGAGATTAGCTGACATAGCTGGAATCCTGGCCGGCCCTGGACACTGGGCTGAACAGGCAGGGAGCCCCTCAGCAGCACGGAGTGGCTGGCAAGGTGCCCCCATGAGGAGGCAGTTCAGCATAGCTCTCGCGGGGGCCGTTTTTCCCACTTCCCTGGAGACTAGGTCCAGGCAGCAGGGCGGAACCACTCACCTGTGGCTGGAGAGGGGCAAACCCGGAGAAGCTGTCTTGATCCACCACAGATGCCACAACCTAAAATGAGGCCAGCAGGTGTGGTTTCCCATCTTAGGATTTCTCCTTTCTCACCCTGCAGACCCCACGTTCACTAGCGCCAGTCCCAGCAGGAGAGGTGTACAGGAGTACAGTACTCATCTTTTATACTAATGTTTCAGAACCAAAGGAACTAGTTCTCACTTGCCTCCAGGAACCAGCTCACTCTTTCTCTCTTTAAAAAGAATTATTTTAATCACAGTGAAATTCATATTACATTGAATTAACCACTTCAAATAAGTAAACAAGTTAATACACCCACAATGCTATGCTGCTGCCTCCTCTATTGAATTTCAAAACATTTTCCATCACCCCAAAAGAAAATGGTATACCATTAAGCAACCAATCTACAGTCCTCTTTCCAGAGAGTTGAAAACACTGGTTTGCTTCCTATCTCTGAGGATTTTCCTTTTCATATATTTTATATAACAAAAGTAGTTGTACAACATGTGGCCTTTCGTGTTTGGCTTCTTACAGCATCAAGGGCTCATCCTTGTTTCCCCATCCTCTGATGGCTATGTGGACATCATTAATTCTAAATATGTGTTAAAGTCAAATGCAATTTTGGTTTTGCTGACTCACATTGGACCCTGTCTGAAAGGATTTAAGACCCAGAATCAGAATGGAGTCCTCTGTGCGAGTCCTGGTCACAGGGCTGTGGAGGTAGGTGGCAGTCCTCACAGCAGTGAGAAGTGAGCTTTAGGAAACCTGAAGCCCAGAGCCTGCCTGGAGAGTCCTCTCCCCTAACCTGTTCTCTGCTCATCAGTAACCTTTTCTCCTCTGGCCCAGCTTTGCATTGGTCAGCATCCTGAGAGTAACCACAGGCCAGCAGGGAGAAGAGAGCAGCCTGGAGAAAACAGGAAGCATTTGCCTGTCCTTTAACCAGGCCTTGCACTTGTGGTCTTGAGCTCATGGGGCCAGAGCCCTGGGGAAGCCTGGTCCCACAGGGCCTGGGCCGAGGAGCACAAGGGTGCCCGAGCACACCCACCTACCGTGGCCTTGCCTAGGTAATCCTTCTTGGCCAGCTGGGCCACTTGTCTATCATTTGGTCGAAACAGCCGCCCCACAGGGATGACCACGGGCTCATACAGCTTCTGTTTCTATAACACAGAAAACAACAGATGGTCATGTGTTCTTCATGCTAGTAGCTTGTTCTGAGAATTATGTCATCTGGATTTCATCACTGTGCAGACAAATGGGATACAGTAAGTACTGCACCAGCACCTCTGAGGGTGTAGCTACCCAAATGTCCTATGCTGCTCATGATTGAATTCCTAACCTGAAAATAGGGGTGATAATGCTTAGTCACTCCCCTCATCCAGTGATGTAACATTCATTGAAATAACCTCACGAAAGCACTTTTTCCAAATTAGTAACGACTGGGCTTGTCATTATCCTCTACCATAAGGTGGGAACAGCTGTTTTCAATACCACCGCATGGTACAAGGCCTTGGGGCCATCTGCCAGTGTTATTTGCCCAGCGGTCTCTTTTCCTAGAGGGCAATGCCCCTTCGCCCTGTCTGTGTAGTGTCCCTTAGGTAATCAGGACCAAGCAAGAGCCATGACAGTGCTCTCCTGGGACCGGCACTATTGGTATGGAGAGCCATATAAAGACTGACATGAGCCCTCTCCTCTCTGAGATGCTTTGAACATCTCATTTAAAACTAGTTTCACTCCTCAACATACTCAAAACCTTGTCAATTCTCACCATTTATCCATCTGATCAATACCTTGTTGCTGAGAGCTAATATGTGCCTGGCACTAGGGCCAGGCTCTAGGACTCAGAGATGAACAAACAAAGCCTCTGTCCTCACAGGGCTTGGGGGCTGTGCAACACTGCTTCACCACCTAAGATCCTGCTCCCACGGCGCTGGCCCTCCAGGGTGCTCCAGGACGAGAGGTGTACAAGCCTTAGGGCCTGGCTACTCAGCTCAGGTGAAAGAGCAAAACTCTCAGAAAGGAAAAGCCCCCTTTGTGGTGTCCTCTGCAGCCAGTAAGAGCCCGAGGAATCCTCTCACCCGCTGCATCACCACTGCACTCACCCACACACTTTCCATGGCCTTATCGATCTTCGAATGCCTGGGCTCAGACTTCATGCTCGTCGCCAGAGCTAACTGCTCTTCGGCCTTTTTCCATTCCTCCTTCTTGGCGTACATGAGAGCGATGTTATACAACACCTACAAGGGCCAAGGCAGAAAACTTGAGGCTACTCTAAATGAAAGTACTAAGGAAGGGTTTGGAGGTACACAGAGGGAAGGTAGCCTGGTAACATCTTTGCCTTCCCTAGCTCCTCCAGGACTGTGTGAAGTATCAGAGGATTAGTCTTGCTACTAAGTTAAGTCAAGCACAAGCACAGTGTTAGGAAGGCACCATATAAGGTATGGTACCCAACATCATGAGTCCTCTTCCAACAATCAAATAGGTTGGAAAGGAATGAAAACTGCTGTGTTGATTTAGTATGGAGAAGGACTTGTCCAAGTCTCCTGGAGGAGGCAGAATGGAGCATAGCGTTAGGTGTGTGCCCACCTCCCAGTCCAGCTCCCTGTACCTTTGGAAAGGTACAACATGGGGGAGAAGGTTCCAGATACATTGTTCTGCAGCAGAACCCCAAAACCTGGCTTGGGCCACATGAGTTAAGCAAAGTTGTGTGAGAAACTCCATGGACGAAATTCAGTGGAGCTGGGCAGAGCCTTACCATGGAGTTCACGGAAGACTTTGCCTGGGGTAGGAAGGAATGGTAAACTGAGTAGTATTGGTAATTTTGCAGGTTTTTACTGGGGTGTGGAGTCATGAGTATTTGTTTTATTACTGAGCTTCACAACTTGCACATATGTCTCAGTTACTCTTCTCTTGTTGCTGGGACAAATACCTGACACTTAAAATGAAGGAAGGAAAGTTTATTCAGCTCACAGTTACTGGAGGTTTCAGTCCATACTTGGCTGGTTCCAAGGCAGAGTGGTACAAGGCAGAGAGCATCAGTTCATGGTGGTGGCAAAGAGCAAGAGGAGCCAAGGGGGGAGTAGCAGCAACAGTGGCAGCAGAGTCTGTCTCTCTGTCTCTCTTGTATTATATTCAAGCTATCTGCCCCAGGCTGGGTGTGGCACTCACACGCATAATCCCAGAAGTGCTAAGACCCATAATCCCAGTGGATCATGAATTAATCTCAAACTCTAGAAGTCCACTCCCCATGACTGCATGAGGCTTTGGGGGGACAACTAGACACAAGCCATGACAACATAGAATCAAATAATTCTTTAGCTGCATTAGCAAGATTTCTAGAAACCTATTTGACTGAAACAAAGTAGGAAAGATAAGGATATTATGGAAATGAAGTAGTGTGACTTGTGAGACCTGACACTCCATCTTGCCTTCTTTGCTCCATAGGAAGCCACGGCCATAGCATGCCAAGACTCAGGCAGCCTAAGGAGGAATTTGTGTGCAAGAGATGATGCCTCTTGCCAGGAGATGCTAACTTGACAGAGTTGGATGAGTGGAGGAATTGGTGTTTCTATGGGGGCCTAGGCTACACCTACAAGTGATGCCCTAGACTCCCTCCCAGGCCTGTTTGAGCATTCCTGACTGATGCCTGCTGCATACTGATGGCATATGATGGCTAGAAGGGAGAGGCATGGTGAGCCCAAGATCTCACATGTTTATAAAAGCACTCTACCACTAAGCTACACTGCCAGCTCTCTTTCTTTCTTCTTTTTGAGCTCCAGTCTGGTTTCAAATTAGCAGTCCTCCTTGTCTCAATCTCTCAAATAGCTGGGATTACAGGTATGGGCCATGATATGCAGCTTTATGTAGGATTTTTTGACTCTACAATGGTGCAAAGGTACTACAACAACAGTATTTCAAATGTTTAGTTTTGATCTTTTCCCAGGCTGGTAGTATGCACTATGATGTTCTCTTGCAATACAGGCAGTGGCATTGTTAAGCAGAGACAGACAACCAGTGGTCTACAACAACATTGTGTTGCTAGCTGTGAAGATCAGTCAGACCCATTAAGTACATTGTCTTCTCCTTTTTCTCCCTTAAATCTTCTATGTATTTAGTACAGGCTCTCACTTCACATCTTGGACTCATAGGTACCCTTTTGTCTCAGCCTCCCCAATACTGGGATTACAGGCATGCAGGTGGTCTGGGATTACAGACCACCACGTCTGGTCTCAGTGGCTGGCACAGTATGCCCAGGGCTCCAAGACCAGCACAGTATGATGTACTGGGGACAGAACTCATGCCCTTGAGCTTGCCAAGGGCATCTGAGCTATCTCCTCAGTAGGATTTCTTTTAAATTTATTTTTTTTTTAAATATTTATTTATTTGGCACAGGGTCTCACTGTGCAGCTTGGACTTGTGGTGATCTCCTGTCTCAGCCTCCGCAATGCTGGGATTATAGGTGTATGACGTTAAGCCAGGTATCAGTGGCCGGCTCAGTGTGCCCCCCCTGCCCCCCAGGACTGGTGGAGCCTGTGGTGCCAGGATCAATAGGATTTTTTTTTTTTTTTTTTTTTTTAGGAACAGGGTCTCATTATGTAGTTCAGTCTGGTCTTAAAATCACAGTGATCCTCCTGAGTGCTGGGACCACAGCTGTGCACCACCACACCCCATCTGATTTAGGATATTTTAACTGTAACATGGGTTTATCTAGACAACCTGTAGCCATAGGCAGAGAAGCATCTGTACATGGTTGGCTATATACCTCAGCACTGTGTGCAAAGAGAAGAACTCAAGGTGGTTCCTACCTGGGTCTCAGTCACCTTCTCTTGAGACTTTTTCTCTCAGCAAGATTTTATGACAGGATAACTACAGAAACCTTGGGACTTCTCAACAAGAGGTGTCGCTTCTCAGCAGCCATGGCTACATCGTGGTGAAAAGAGAGGAGCAAGATGTAATGTGGGTGAATGGCTGTGGGTTTCCCACAGCACAGAGGGTCTTGGACTCTGAAAGGTGAAGCTCTACTTGCAAAGGAGCCTACTTGGCCAGTAGTTCATGTCCATCAGCTTGGTTCAATCTAAGCAGAAGGGAGGATGTTTCTCTCCTGAACCTCTGCTTTGATGCCATTGGAGTGTGAGATTTTATTTTATTATTTTATTTTATTATTATTTTTTAATCTGCTTGGCTCCTTTACCCTTAAATCTGTAGAAGTGGAGACAGTTTGGTTCTCACAACCAGGGGTAGGGTGGTCCTGGCATCCAGTGGGCAGAGGCCAGAATTGCTGCCAAGACCCCACAGAACGCAAGACAAATCCTACAATGGAGAACATCCGGTCCAACCTATCAGTGTGCCAGGGTTGGGTAACTTGCCTCTGCAAGCTGGTCAAATGCCAGCCCATGCCTAATGCAAAGCCTTCTCTCCAGGCTGTGAGAGAGCTGCAGGCCTGCTGTAGGGCTGGGATGGGACCATGTGTCCCCACGGGCCCTAGGCAGCTGTGTACTCTATCTTTAGCCCTGAGCAACCCTGGGAATATTTCTTATGCCTGAGAAACTAAAGCAAAGGGACTTTTTTTCAGTTATTCTTCTAAATAAAGATCCAAGACATTTGTAGAGATTTCAGTTTTTTAAAGCTGCTGATGTGGGGGTTGGGAGGGGTGGGAGGTTGTTTGTGAAAAGTCTATGGTAATACAGAAAAAATGTTGTCCTTCTGTGGAAATGTTTACCTAAATTTGTGCATTGAGCTGTTCTTTGAATAAGAGGTGATGGATGTATGCCAAGTCATCCTCCCCGTCTTTGGGTACCAACTAAGTACCGGGGTGGGGACCATTAATATTAAAGAGTGTGCTCTGCCACCTGGGATAGTGAAGTTATAGCAGGCGCTACGTGGACAGTGAGTCTGTGATTTTGGATTTGTCACTATGAGCCAATATTTTGTCAACCTGAACAGTAAAGTGAAACATGTAAATTATTATGAATAGTTTCACAGAGAGCACCTTCATGTCATCCCCCACAGGGGAGCCCGGGAGGCCCTTCTAGCAGCCTGCTGAGCCTGTTGCTAAGATTCACACCAACTTCGAACTCTATGATGACCCTGCAGTCATTCAAGTTTGATTTTTTTCTTTTTGTAGAGCTGAAGGTGAACCCTCAGCAAACTGTCTAACATCGAATTATACTACCAGCCCATCTGAAGCTTCTGTTAAGGAAAAATCTGATCTCATGGCACAGGTGACTTTCACAAGGCCCTGCAAGTGTCACCTGCTCCTGCCTGGGCTGGCTCCATCTCTTACCTCACAAGCAAACAGCTTGAACTGCAGCCCCAGGATCTTGTAGTCTATCAGCTGGTTCCCTCGAAGCTGAGTCAAGGCCTCTTTAAGGTCTTTGATGGCTAAGTCATATCTGCAGGACAGAGAAAAATAATCAACCAGTCCAGAACAAGGAGGAATACATGCAGAATCAAAGTGTTTCGCTTCTCCTTTTCCCAGCCATCTCAGTGGAAGAGAAAGCCTTTTCAATTTCTTGTGACTTGTTCTAATTTTTCAGCAACCCTGAAACCCAGGACTCCTGCCCATGACTGGTCCCTACAGAGCCTCAGAGCTGATGCGGAGAACTGGCTCTGCACACCCTCCCACCCCTGCTCCTCGTGAGGTCAGACCAGCCAGGCAAGTGTTAGGGACTGCTGTGCTTCGAATTTTGGTGGGTAGAGAATTGGGGCTGGGCACATCAGTATGGGTGTAAGCGGGGCCTAGACTCACACTCCTGAGGAGGTGACCAAGGCAGGGGCCCAACTCTGACCTCCAGCTGTGCTGGCTGCAGGAGTGAAGACCAGCAAACACAAGCGACCCACCCTCTTTGCTCAGCTTACTGGCCTGACAGGGCCAGATTCATCTGCTTGGGTATAGCTCTTACCTGGACACAACTAAGCAAAAAGTCCCTAGGTCACTAACTGATGCTTCTGGGGATTCGCATGGAGATAGGCCTGGAATTTGGACACAATTTGGCAGGAATCCTCAGGAGGAATTGTAGTGCAGGAAGGCACCCTAAGTTAAGAGCCACGAGCCAAGAATAACATCCAGCAGGTCTACTATAACTGATAGACTCCTGCAAGTTACTGCTGTGGCCTCAGGTCCTGGTCAATAATGAGAGAGTGCATGGTATTCCTGGAGCATGTTATACACAATGAACATATGGTAAGAGGAGCTCGCTGCTCTGTGGTCCTAGATCCAGTTTCTACTGAGGGTGAGTCTTGGCTCTGCCATCTACATCTGGTTACTGCACTTATATCTGGGCAAGTTGCTTCCCTTAAGTCTGTTTCCTCATCTTTCGAATAAGAGAATGATAAAAATAGCCCGTGCCTCACAGAGTTGCTATGAGAACTACATGAGGTCATGCTTTCGGGTGCTCAGGGAGTGCTCTTTGTGCACAGTAATTCCTTTATTTTTCAGCTTTAAACTCTCCCCATTAAACCCATGCACCAATCATTTATCACTTGCTTATTTCAAGCTCGATATACCACACCTATTAGGTATCATCGAGAGGTTTAAAAAATATATACTGTGTAGAAGCTGGAACCCTTGTGGCCCGTACCCAGAAAACCCATGGAGGCTTCAAGCTACAAGGAGGGCTGCTTGCCTGAGAGGGTCCTGGGGGTACGGACCCAAGGTATCTGGGGTCACAAGCAGGCTGCTGCAGTGCTAACAGAGTGATGGGAACAAAGAGCCAGATTTAAACAGGACACTGGCCTTCCCTGGTATCCCTGCTCTTAACAAGGACTACTGTAAAATGGCTTAGAAGCAGGGCACTTTCTGAGAGGCAATTAGTGATTCAGGTTGTGGTCATACATCTTCCTGGTCATCGTGAGGAGGAGCAGGCAGGCATCACAGGTTTCTACATGACAAGCCTAGCTAGTCGGGTGGTCTCACTGGACCAGGAAGGAGGAACAGGTGGAAGCTGGAGTGTTCTGTCCCTTGCCCTTTGATTCCCACTGTGCTCTTCCCACAGCCTGACTGGAAGCAGGCAGGAAGTCCCAGGGGATGTGCTCAGAGCGCACTGGACATCGACCCGCAAATGTACTTCCTCCCTGCCAATTGGACTGAGCAGATGGAATTGAACTATAAGGAGACCCATCTGGGTCTACCTGGCATTGCACACAGCAAAACCCTCCTTGTAACCCTGTAGCTCAACAAGATGTAGGACACACCTGGGCCCCTGTGGGAGGGAGAAGGCATAGAAAAATTATTCAGGGTTGTAGTTGTGTGCTGAAATGTCCTTCAAAGTGTCCATTTAGAAATGTATCTCTGAGGACCAGTCAGATAGCTCAGTGACTAAAGTGCCTGCTTGGGCAGAGCACAGGGGCTAGGGTTCGATCCGCAGTGTCATGCCAGCTCCACCCCCAGGGCATGCTGAGATGGTCATTGAGACTGGGTGTGGTGGTGCGTACCTGTAACCCCCAGCGCCTGGGAGACTGCAAGCAAGAGAATCATTACGAGTCTGATCTGTGTAGTGAGACCCTGTAGCCCTTATACTAAATACATTTTTAAAAAAAATTTAGAAATGCATCTCTGAGCACAGCTGTTGGCCTTTCCTGAAAGCCTGGAATGTTGGACTCCAGGTGCACCCTGAGGGAGTGGTGGGAGATCAGTGGCCTTGACACACAGCACGAGTCCAAACAAGGTCAGTGTGTGAAGTCCAGGGAGCACTGAGCCCTAGTGTCGCAGGTGGGCACAGACTCCTCACTGCCCTCCTTCACAGATCTCCTCTGTGCCACTGGAGCCGGCCAAGCAGCCCTGCTTGCCCCAGGTTCTCTGCACACGCATGCCCAGTGACGCCCTGTGAGGCACCCTGGCTGTACCAGCCCCGCTGTCTCAGGCAGGGGCTCCCCACGGAGGCATAAACCTTGCTGTGACTTTTCACAAGTTTGAGGGTGCGTGATCATCACTTTGGGACAGAACTTACAGAGGTCTCTTACAACCCCTGAAGCTCCCGCTTGTTCCTCTGCTACTGGCGCCCACGCAGCCTGGAGTTGTGCAGCGCACTTGCCCGCCTCAGCAACCCTGATCTCAGCAAGGGGCAGTCCCAACACCCAGGGCCTTCCGAAGCTGCGAGGTCTGGGGCTCAGCTCCATCCTCCCTGCTTTATCTCGTAAGCCAGCTCAGTCTGCAGGGTCTCACCATTATTTTATTTTCACCATGCTAAGAGTCCTGATTTCAGGAAGCATGGGATCTGAAAGACAATGTAGAACCCTTCCCCTTCCTGAGAGGTGAGGCGGCCTGGCTAGGTCATCCCTGAGATGCCACCTGCCTCCTTGGAAATAGGCTGTAACTTTGTTGTGCTGGAACTTTATAATAATGGAAAAGCCACACAGCAACATAGGAAACTGAGGGACAAAGAAAAGCACCAGCCGGGACCTGTCCCCAGCTCAAGTCCCTCTTGGCAAGGATCCCAACCATGTCATGATGAGTGACCTCTTCAAGTACCTGTGGTGCATTCATCAAGAGCAGCAGGCATAGCACATGCCTAATGCCACTGTGCCTCACAGTGACTGGGCTCCGTGACTCATCTTCCCTTCAATCTGCAAGTTCCTTAAACCAGAAATTGCACCCTTCCACTGAACTAAGTAAGCAAGCATGTGTTGAGTAACAAGTATCTGTTTGCCGAGCTATCAACATGTGTGTGTACAGATTTGTAAAAGACACTTACAGGGTGGTAACGAAAGAGATAACTAAAAAATATCCATCTTAGTATAAGAGGAATCAGAAGAGGGGGGGTGTGTGGTCATCGCCCCCAAGATGAGTGTGGTAGGAGCCCAGGCAGTGAGGATGAGTGAGTGGTAGTAGTAGCTAGACCACAAAGGAGCAGACAAGGGGCTTTGGCCTTTGCCCTGTACTAAGTGCAGCCTCTGCAAGCAGCTCAGAATATAGATGAAGGGTACAAAAGTAGTCACTGGGGAATCAGTTCGGAAGTGATTGCAGTTGTACTGCTGAAAAGTGAGGATACTTTGTTGTACTTTTTAGGGAAGGGTCTGCAGGATGCTCAGGGTCTCACTACTAGATTAGACTCATAGTAATCCACCTATTTACAGCCTCCTATATCCTGGGATTACAGGCACACACCCAGTCTCAATTGCTGTCTCAGCGAGCCCCGGGGAGTGGGGCCAGCATGGCAGGCCCAGGGAATCAAAACCCCAGCCGCTGAGCCTGCTTGCAAGTGCTTTAATCTTCTGAGCTATTTGGCCAGCCCTTGAATTGTGAGGGTTTTAATCAGAGTGGTGCTGGTAGAAATGCAGAGAAATAGATTTAAGATGTCATCCTGTCAAGGTTTCAAGCAAGGGACATTGTGGGTGGATCATAGGTACAGATTTAGGAGGTAGGTGTTACAGATGGAGAACAGTGCTTTAAGAAAGGGTGCCCTGGCCCCCAAAATGGGTCCTTAAGGTTCGCACATGGACTTCCATATCCATAGTCCCCAAAATTGCACCTGTAAGGATGTGTGTGCTTGTGTGTCACTTCTGGGCAGAGCCTGTGCATTGTTTTCAGTTAACAACCCCTGCTATAGTCACATAAGAGAAGAGTTGAGAGCGTAATGTTAGAGCGATGCTGATGCCTGTGGGTCAGACAAAAGAAAAGGAGTGGGTTTGGGGTGGGTGGAGGGGACTGACTCATTTATGATTTCTTCTTTCTTTGGGAGCTGTTGAACTATAAGATGAAACCTTATAGATTTTTTTCTTCAATTTGATTATTATAAAGCAGATTAACCTGGTCTGGAGTCTTACCTCTAGATCTTTCTAGCTCATTAAAAATCTTAACCTTCCAGGCCCTTGTGAGCATTTTCCTGCAAAAATTCCTTCCAGAAGTTGTCCCTCTTTTTCTCTCCACATTATAGGTTATTAGAGCTAATTAAAGGCCTTAGGCCTTAGGATTTGTCTTTTGAGATCCAAAACAGACTATAGGATTTGTGCTTAGCCTCCATGTGCATTCTGCTCTTCTGGAGAATACAGAAGATGCAGGAGGGGTGAAAGGCAGAAGGAAGTTAAGCAGGGAGACATGGTTAGACAGCACATGGTGGTGATGAAGGTAAACACTCTGTGTCACCCCCGAGGGCCAGGCACTGTCCCTGACAGCTTTTGTGTCTATGGTGCTTCCTTTGGGAAATCTTTGTTACTGCTCTCACTCATGCAGGTAAGACATGACATACACATCTATGAAGTTCTCTTAGTGCCTGTGGTCACTCCTAGCAACTGCTGAGAACCTGGCTTTCCAGGCTGTGTTTCTGACCAAAGCCTAGGATCACAACCTTCCATGGCCCAGCCGCTCCGCCTGCCTGCCCATCCGCTACAGCCTTCACATTCCTTCAGTGTTCTGTCATTTGCACTCCGACACCAAGCCATGCTTGGACCAGTCCAGAAAGATCTTCATCAGCCAGAGCCAAGTTCCTCGTACCCAGCATTCGTACCCATTGATGGAACAATTTCTGTACTGGGTTAGTTTGCTATTTGAAATTCCCACTTAGAATATTTTCCTTCGTTATGTATAGATTTCCTCTTTGGACATTAGAAGGAAGAGTGGGAATTGAAATTAACTTTCACTTTGAATTTATGTATTTACTAATTAGTTCATGTTTCTTGTGACCACATCAAAAAACACCGATAGAGGGACAGAAGAAAGCAGGTCTATCCTCCCATTATCCAGAAAGCACTGCCCATAAAGTTGGGCCTCCGATCTGTAGTCTGTATTCTGTGAAACAAATTAGATTTGTTCTATGTACTGTTTTGAAATCTGTTTTAAACGTTAACATCTACTGTGAAACTCTTTTTTTTTTTTTGGTGGAACCAGGGATTGAACTCAGGCCGTTGTGCTTGCCAGGACAGCACTTATTCTACGAAGCCATTTTCCTGGCCCCTACTGTGAAACTCTTTTTCTTTCTCTCTCTATAAGTTATTTATCTGTATTAATTTATTCATACTGGTAAGAGTCTGTATTCTCACTTTTGTGTTTGATTTATATTTCACTCAATGTATTAATCCAGGCTTTGAAAATGTATTTTTCTGGGATGAAGCCAAAGTCAGAGGTAGTGGCCGGCTTAGTACTCCGAGCGGGAGCCACTGTGGATGGCAGGGCCACGGGGCTGAGAGAGACACACCAAGGGTGGCCCGCTAATTTACAGTCTGGGGCGCGCAGTCTCTTCTCCCAGCACACTCTGCCTGCCATGCTTGCTTTGTATGCTTATTTATTTTGTTTTTGTATTTAGGACAGCGTCTACAGGGTCTCACTGCATAGATTGCACTCCTAGTGATTCTCCTGTTTACAGCCTCCCAAGTGCTGAGATTACAGGCATGAGCCACCATGTCCACTCTCAATCGCCATCCCAGTGCACCCTGAGGGCGGGCTGGGGACTGAACTCCTGGCCCTTATGTCTGCCTAAGCAGGTGCTTTAATCAGCTGAGCTATTTGGCCAGCCCCATGCCATGCTCAGAAGGCCCTGTCCAGCCAGCCTTCCTCCCTCGCAGAGGCTCAAAGATACTTTTCTCACGCCAAGCCCAGCAGCATCATGGGCCCTTTCTCAGACTTCCCTGGTGTGGGCAATGCTGGACCACTTACTTCTCTATCTGATAGTAGAGCATCCCTCGCTGGAAGTAAGCCACGGCCAGATGCTTGTCCCGATTAATGCTTCTAGTGAAGGCCTGCAAAGAGAAGGCCAGGACCAGAGAGGGTTAAGGGATGAGCCAGAGGGTGAGCCAAGCAGGGGTGTGAGAATAGTACAGGCCTTCAGGAAATAGGAGGACAGCACCATGGATGCCTAGGTCAGGACTCTCTAGGCCATCACATCCTCACTGTGTAGCACAGGGCAGGACAGCTACCCTCACGTACCTTTCTCCTTTGTGAAATGGGGATGTTATTATCTGCCTCTTAAGATTAATGGTGGAGTCAAAAATAATAAAATGGATTAAAACCCAAATTATGAAACATGATTTGCTTATAATACAAAGTACCACATAATTAAAATAATAGACAACAAGAAAAATACAAATAAAATACTAGTAAAAGGACTGCAACAGAATGCTAAACAGGACAGAGAGAGGGAGAATGAGAGAACTTTGAGGAGCAGAGGATTTCGGGGAGACCCCAGGTTGGAGGGCAGACACAAGCAGGAAAGGGCTGTGATGGCCACAGGATCCACTTTCAGGCCAGGGTGGGAGCGACAGTCCCCCCTGGCCTAGCAGGTCCCTCCTCCAGCCGGAGGTGAACACCCACGCCTGTGCTTTCTGGGAGCAGGAAACTGACTTTTCACACGTGAGTGCATCTCAAGTCACTTGCTCCTTCCTGTCATGAGGAGGTGGCCGGGCTCATTCTCATGCAGGATGACTCGTAAACAAACCGTCCCCAAGTGTCCTGGGGGTGTCAGTCTACTGAGTGCCATTCAAAGCTGGCAGAAAAAGCAAGAAAAAGAACTTCTCTGAAGTGATGTCAAACATACACCACTTTCTTCTTTCCAATAGTGGGGACTGACCATGTCAGGCAAGGGCTATACTACTGAGCTGCATCTCTAGCCTTTTACATCTTTTATTTTGAGACAGGGTCTTGCTAGTTTTCCCAGCATGGCCTTGAATACACAATTCTCCTGACTCAGCCTTCCAAGTAGCTGGGATTACATAGGTGTATGTCACAATGTCCACATATACAGCCACTTAATGCCTACTGTTTCACTTAATCCTCATTATAAGCAAATCGTCAAGATGCTAAGAGTAGAAGTTCACGTAGCTTGCTAGTAAAGGCCTAGGGAATTAGTGTTTGGGTTCAGTGCTAGTTCTTCCACTTCCTCCAAAATCCCCACCCATTTCACATTAAAATGACAGATTCAAAAATAGTGGTTGACTCGATATTAGGACATTTAAGAGATAAAAATATGCTAAGCCACCCCACACCATGCCCTTGGCAGACATCAGTAATCAATCACAGTATGATTTCCTTTTGGCAATCAAAGAACCCTTAAATAAATTGCTGCATAATTGGCCCGAATCATCACCCTGGGATGAAACCCACTTTTCATAAGTGCCTCTCTTCATTCTCTTAGGCAGGCAAAGCTGACACACTCAAAATTTGTGGAAAGCCACAGAGGTGCCCAGTGGTGAGACAGAGATCCTGTGTCCAGAAGGTATATGTACAAAAAAATTAATGAAGAGAGTCTTCACAATGGTGTTAAAGAGTAATGGTAGAATGTTTTGAGTTTAGTAGATGGAGAAGAAAGGAGAACGTAACTTGCAACCCTGGGGAGCTTTTAGGGCTATGGCTGCCATGCCCCTCCCCAGAACAATTAAATCAGCACCCCTTGGGGAAGGCCTGCACAATTTTTATGCTTTTAAAGCTCCTCAGAGGCAAGGTCTCTAATGTGCAGCTGGGGTTGAGAGCAATAATTAGAGGGCACCGGCAGGCAAGGACAGCCCCACCACTCACCTTCTCGGCCTCAGGCATGTTTTGCAGGATGGTCTGCATGCAGCCAATGTTGAAGCAGATCCTGGAGTGGGGATCCTGGACAGCTTTGAAGGCGTCCAGGGCCCCTTTCCAGTCCTTCTTGTCAGCTGCCAGCACCCCTTCATTCCAGAGGCTGATGGCCTCAGCCAGAGACATAGTCAGGTGGAGCCCAGGTGGCAGGCTAAGAGAGCTGCCAGTACAAGGGGGTAAGGGCTGGGGGGAGGGGGGGCTCTCCACAGCGAGATGGCCCAGAGAAGACGTCTGCACCTTCCTGGCCTCCTGTGCAAAATGAGGTTCAGTCTTCTTTAGGACAACTTTGTGGTGTTGTAAATGCCTCAGGAAATGTCCCCACCTTCCAGGAACTGACACACAACCTAATCTGAGAGAAAAGGAGAGAGGCTGGGGTGGGGTGGGAGGCGGAAGGAGGAGGGGAGAGAGGAAGTACATCAGATGGGTCAGTTCCCCAAAATGCTGCTTCTCTGTCAGGCACTCCTTTCTGTCTCCCAGCCCTTCCTGGAGCCAGGGTAACCTAGCAGTCAGGCTGCTACCTGCATTGCAGCCCACACCTTTGTCAAACACAGGTATTTGCTGACAGAACAGTGTCTCCAGCCCTCACTGAGTTCCGGGTTCACTTCCTGCTGGTCTCAAAGATCTGGCTGCACATGTTAATATTTTGAACCAGATAAAAAAATTCAACCCATTTCTAATACAAGAAGAATGATCTTGGGCTTCTGACATAACTTAGCAATACTCAAAATGCTGAGAAGGAACTGATTTCCTGCAGAGGTCCAAAATGGGAGCCAGGCATACTGATGATTTGTGACTTTCCTGAGCCCTCTGGGCCCTGGATGGATGACAAATGAGTAGACTATTCTCTAAAAAAGTGGATTTAAGATTCCTTCCCTCTCTTCCCTAGAAAAGCGAAAGCCAGTAAAATTTTCCTGAGGAAAATGTGAGAGTAGTGGGTCTAGCCAATGGGACTTAACAAATATCCTTATTTTTTGCTACACAAAACTTACATTTATGAGACAAATACTAATGCTAACTCCTGTTTGTAGCAACTAGAAGAACTCTTCACTCTACAGGGCTTGCAGGAGCAGAAGTGTAAGAGCTGACACAATGTACAATGTACATGCGTCTTTGCACAGACCCTCCCCCGCACTTGGAAGTTTTGTCCGCTTCACTTTTTTTGCCTCATGAATTTCTACTCACCTTTCAGAGCCTACCCTCAAGGGACTCTGAAATGTGTCACCACCCTCTGGGGAATCTAGTGCCACACTCTGAGTGCTACAGAGAATATTTCCCACTTTGTACCAGCTCTTCCCAAATATTTATTGTGATTTAACTCTGTACTTGTTCAACTCTTAGACCCCTTGAAAGTTGGGACCCTGTTTTCTCTTGGAACCCCTGAGGCAATGCTCAGCAAATGAGGAAGGGATGAAGTGTAGAGGACATTAGAAGTCACTGGTAAGTTACCCACAGGTAGCAGTGATGCCAGGAACAGATGTTCGTAGTCTGACTGATTCTGTCCAGTGAATCATCAAAACTTGAATAGCACATGAACTACCCCCAAGAAAACCATGTGGAGCTATAACTAAGCTGGGCTTTATGAAAACAATTTTTCCCTCCATTCCTGGGGATTAAGCTCGGGGATGTTCTGCCACTGAATTACATTTCTGGCCCTATTCTGAGACAAGGTTACATGAAACCACCTAAGCTGGACTTGAACTTCAGGTCTTCCTGCCTCATCCTCCCCAGTAGCTGTGATTAGATATGTATATTACATGCCCACACAAGCAATGGTTTTGTCCTCTTGTTTTCTATTATCTTAACCCCCACCACTCAAAACTCTTGAATTTGACCCCTGACTGAGTCACTTTCTGTTTTTATTTTGTTGAGATGAAATGCCCAGTGCCCATAACTTAAAGTAGGAGAGGTTTACACTGGCTCACAGACTTTAGAGGTTTCAGTCCACAGTCCAAGGCTGGCTCCAAGACAGGGTGGCTTAGCTGGGGGAATCATGGAACAAAGCTGTTCATGTCCTCAAGGTCCAGAGAAGGCACAAAGGGAGGGAAGCGAGGGAGCTAGATCTTCCTGCTTATACCTGCTCTGATTGCTTTTTGACCAAACACCACCTCCCAATAGCACTTCTAGCTGGACTCCTCAGTGAATTAATTCACTGAGAGCACAGCACCCCAGGTTCCCATCATCTTCTGAAGGCCCCATCTATGCTTGTGTGAGGCTCATAGGTGACATTCTAGATTTAAACCATAATATCCTGTCCCTGGTTCCCCCAAAACTCAGTATCTTTGTCTTCTAGTTTATTGCCTTCTCCTGACACTTAGAATTTGGAGAATTTGGAATCTAACCCTGTTTATAGTTCCCCAAGGGCTCTCCTCCTGCTACTCTGCGGCCCTGTGGATCCAGGTGCAGGCTCACAGCTCAGGGCCTACACTAGCACCTCCTGCTGGGCTGCCTTTTCAGAGCTGCACCTTCCTGAGGTTTTGCTGGCCTTTGGAGCCTGCCTGATGCTATTCTCCTTAAGATGGTGCCCTAAATTCAGGGCTGCGTCTGCACCCCCACCTCACCACCATTCCTTTCTGAACTCCCACAACTTTTCCCCTCCATCTCCCATGAGGCACTTAGTCATTCTACCATGGTGGGAGCTACACCTCAGGAGGGAATCTTGGGGCTGACTCACCTGGAACCACTCTGGTCCTGGCAAAGCCCTTCAGACGCCGACTGTTCACTTTTATCTGATTCTTCCAGCCAAGGCACTAGCACAATGGTTAACAACTACTCCATCCAGTCTCCACACAGCAGCCAGACTGAGCTTTTAAAACTTCAGTGCCTTTGCTTGGCTCCAAGGACCCAACCCAAACTCTCCTCCCTGGGTGGGAAGACCCCCATGGCTGCCATGGTCCCTCACCTCAGCCACCCCAGCCTGCTGTTTTGCTCTCAGATCAGCCTGGTCCCCACTGGCAGAATTGCTCCTGTCTCCAGCGTGAGGCAGTCTAATCATCACCAGATGCTGTTTGCAGATGGTCTTTCCACTGCAGCCCATTCGCCTTCCTCCTTCTGTCAGGAGAATTCCTCCAATTCCCTCAGATTATAAGATTTAGGAATTTAGACCCCAAACACTGCCCAGTAAGTAGAATTCATTTTCTTTTCCATAATTTTATTGAAAAACAAATAGCAATGAGACAATTTCAAATCAAATTAGTAGGACAGTTTCAATAATTAATACATTGCATAGTTTTCTTAGTAGTTATTTGTTGTACAAGATGCAGATATGATATTCTATTTACAAACATTCTCAGAACAGATCCCTCTATTCATTGAATGTAGCTGTATATATATCTTAACTATTTTGAATCTACAGATATAAAATGGTCATCATTTATATCCCCTTTTTTGTTTAGTTTTGTCATTTAAATATTATATGTGTGTGAATTCAGCAAAATATTCCAAAATAGTCCAATAGTCCATAATAGTATTGGGTTTTCCATATGTCTGGCAATGTCAGAAGTTGTTGATTTGAATCTTTTATAGCTCAGCATAATAATATGGCCTTACTTCTATACTTCATTTTTATACTTTTCTGCTGGATGGTTAAGACCAAGATAAAGCAGGACCTATGTAACAAGAATTGTAGCTTTTGTATCTAATTAAAATCAGTCAAATCCCCTCAGGATTTATCCCGAGACCTTGTACTGCAATTTATTGATGCTTTGTCTGTGTCAGCCATGTGGATGAGTCACGGCCATTTCTTGACCAATTTGCTCTCTGTGAAAGCCTGAGAGAATGTTTTCTCTCCATGTGACTCTCCTTAGGCACATTCTACATCATTGATTACTTTCTTCTTTGGCCCCATAATCTCCTTGATCAGAAAACTTGGGACACAACTGATTTGCATGATGTTACAGTACAGGTTCTCATATGCCCTGAGTCTTAATTGACCTAAAAAGGTTAGGGACAAAATGTTGGTTGTCCTTGTGGCCCCAGAAAGTAGAATTCTTAATGTTTTAGGCACAAGAATGGGACAGAAAGAATTCTTGGCAATGAGACTTTAGAGGAAGTCTGCTGGGTACTTGGGGATTTTTTTTTCCTCAGTGAGCAGAAAGACACATGAAAAGAAATAGTACTTGTTAACTCTGTATTGTAAAGCTGCACCTAACACAGTGGCAGCTATCTTGTGACCATGAGGAAAGGCAACTATAAACAAAGTATTGTAACAAGGAAAAGACAATGAGAATATAAGGGAACTCGGATCCTTGGTCATGTTGATGAGCATCTAAATTAACAAACCTTGGAGCTCACTTACTTCAGGATTACTTGTTTGGTTAGTCAGTAAGTGTGTTTATTATTTAAATCACTTATATGGGATTTTCTCTTAGTAGTAATGTAAAACATTCTGGTGAACACAGCACTGTGTTGTTGAGGTATTGGTTTGATAACTCAACATTTCAGCTCAGTGTCTTGAAAATTATCCCTGAATTCTTAATAATTAGAATTTCTATGTAATTAGCTATCATTAGTTGACAAATTCCTGTTGGCTGTATCTAGTCAGCTGTATGCTAAGGACATTGCCTGACCTTCTCTTTTCTTTGATGAGAGAGCCTACAGAGTCAAAAATAAAACTCGCTACTCTCTGGTGTGGTCTCAGTTATACTTCCTCTTCCATACTTGTGGAGCTCACTGCTCTCTGATTTTACTGTTTTCTAGCACACAAGGCTTCTCCTGAGGTCCTTGAAGAGCAGCACCTTTCTCCATAGCCTTCCAGGCTCCTGTTGTATCCAGCAGAATCCCAGGCACATTGCAGGGCCTCCACAAACACTTAATAACTGGTTCAGTGAACATGAAAACATGAGAAGATGCATCTTACATAAAAAAACAAAAACAAACAAACAAAAAAACAGAGAGCTTCTTTTCTGGAGGCCCAGCTAAGGAAGCATTTGTTACCGCACTCTTTCCTGTTATTGTCAGAATTTACTTACTTATAGTCACATACTCTGTTGGAAGGAAGCTGGCTTTTTTTCAGGCCATGGGGAGAAGCCAGAAGACTCTTATCTCTAGACTTTCAAAAAAGTGTCAAAAAAACCTGTCACCTGATTAGGTGAGACCCATCCAAGATATTCTCCCTTCTGATAAGCTTAAAGTCAACTACTAAGGAGCGTGAATCATGGCTTTAAAATACCTTCACCTTTGACATATTCTAGAAACTATTCACAAGTCCTTCCCACTCAGGGTAAAGGCATTACACAAATGAATCTCAGGAATCATCAGAGATCACTTTAGAATCTGCCTGCTGCAACTCTACAGCTCTAGTCCTCTTCCCTTCTGACACACCAGAGAGGGTAGGTTTCCTGCGGTCCACTCCTAGTGAGTATTCAACCATGTGAAATTGTGATTCTTCATGCAACTGACTCCCAAAGGGACCTTAAGCTCCAGGACTACAAGATCCATGTTTGGTTTTCCCACTGTCTCTTTTGTGCCTGTCCTGGGGTAGGGGTTAAAACGTGTTATCTAGATGTACTGTGGAAGGGGCTTCTGAAGTCAGTATAATTATTTAATTTGATTGGCTACATGCATCTGTCCTATTGTTTTAGATAAAAAGAGAGCATATGAAGTGCCTATTGTTTTTTAAAACCCTCCTATGAAGCACCCCAGAGACTGGGGTCATTTTGTCTTTGTGCACCTGTGGTGCACAATGCCAGCACCAACAGAGGCAGGCGCTCAGTAAAAGGCTGATGAATGAATCAATGGTGACTGAAGCTCTGAGCCTTGAATAGGACAAGTGATCCTGTAAAATTGCGCTCTGACTTTCTTCCGCAGGTCCAAACCCTGCTTGCCCTTAAACTCAAGTCTACACTCACCTATGCAAAGCCATCCTTGACTTAGGAGAGTCCTAGAAATTTTCCTTTGAATTCCTAGCTCCTCTTGTAATCAAATTCCCAAGCACAAGTGTCATTATTGGTTTTTACCTTCTCTCTCCACCTAGCTATATGCTCTTTGGAGGCAGGGAGCATTTGTTTTATGTTTTCTGCAGAGCCTAGCATTTAACATGTTGTATGTCAAAGGCTTAATAAATATGTGCTCTAAAACATGAGGAAAACATGGCTGACATGGATGGATTTGAGTCTTATTTTTTTCTTTGGATGCCTTTTTGGTTCTGGATCTTCTTTTCAGGATGCCATCCAATAGGGAGTTCTTCAGATAGGCATCAAACTCCACAGCTTTTTTTCTGTAGGGAAGCACAGGTCCCTAGTTAGTCTGGGTGTGTCCTTGGTATGTTTCCTTTGAGTCCATCTCCCCAGCCAGTGGGAGGGGCCTGATGCCACTGATGATGTCATAATACAAAAGCAGGGGTTGGAGAGGTGTGCAGAAGAGTCAGAAATGGGCCCCACATCAAGAAAATTTTCAAAGATCTTTTGTCATTTCCTATGGCATGTCCCTAACAAGGAAACCAGTATCTGGACATTAAGTATCTGCCAAATGAATGGTGAATATGTGCACAGTTGACACTGATTAGAGGATGGATGCTCTTTCTCTTGCTTCCCTAGGAGTTGCCTGCCTATCCATAGCAGGAGATTAGGCCCAGCAGCCACAGTAGAACTGCATGGGGTAGAGTGGTGTATTCCTATAATCCCAGTACTTGGAAGTCTGAGGCAAGAGGATCACAGTGAGCTGAGGTCAGCCTGGGCTACAGAGTGAGTTCAAGGCCAGTCTGAACTACATGGAAGATACTATCTCAAAACAAAAACAAAAACAAAACAGAATAATCCAACCCAAAGCAAATCAAATCAAAACAAAACCCCACATGATTCCTGGCTCTTAGACTATGGTGGGCATCTGACAAGGAAAGCCTATGAGGCTGTCTCATTTGGATGTCAGAATTTAGGCCTCAGGGACACATAAACCTAGGCACTGTGTTTCTCTTATGTTTTGTCCCAAGACTAAGGAAAGCAGACAAAGTCAGTCTACATAGAGAGAAAGTGAAGCTAGTGCCACAGAGGAACAGAAAGACAAGGGAGATAAAGGCTTTGCTGCCCCTAGATCCAGCCTTTCCTGAGATTCATCTGAGTTCCTGCCTAAGTCTTGCTTTGGCTTCCCAAAAAAGTAAAAAAAAAAAAAAAAAAAAAAAAAACAAAGATGCGGATGTGATTCCCTAACCAAAGATTCTAAAACAATTGGTTGCTGAAGAGAGAGGAGAGATTCTCAGAAACAAATACAACCATTACTCAGAAACCCAAAAGATAAAGGAAATAGGGAGACAATGGATTCCCCAGGGAGCTCTGTCAGGAGGCCAGATGCTCTCTGTGATGGACGACCTGGCTCCTGACCAAGGAGAAACCCATGTGCTTGGCAGAGAGCAGAGGCAGAGCGAAAGGAAAGGCAAGCCCACACACTGAGGTTGCAAAAAATTGCTAAGAACAATACAAAAGGGCTCAGCATCGGAGGAAGAACAGGCAGGGGCCTGGTTTGGTGCAGATGGCGTCATGTTAACAGATGTCAGGGAGAAAGCAGAGCTCCTCAGTGCCTCTTTGTTCCACCTTGCATGGGGCATTGAAGACCCGGAGCGTGGATGACGGAAACGCTGCTAGCTGCTGTACAGAAACCTGGATATCAAATCCAGACTCAGTAAATCCCAGAAAACAACATTTGATGCAAGCGATCCCTAAGACCTTGTCAGTCATGGGAGTACCCTGACACTGTTGGGGAGCTGCGATGGAGGCAAGTGTGAGTCAACCTTCCTACAGTTGTGGACTCTGAATCATCCAAGATCCATGCTGAGCCAGCCAAATAGCTCCATGGATTAAAGTGTCTGCAAGCAGGCACAAGGGCCTGCTGTGCCGGCCCCATCCCCCGGGTGGCCTGAGATGGCAATTGAAACTGGGCCTGGTGACATGTGCCTGTAATCCCAGCACTCGGGAGGCTGTAAACAGATGGATCCTTACGAGTCTGACTGAGTAGAGAGACACTGAACAGCCTGTAGAGCCTTCCCTAAAAAAAGAGAGAAAGAAAGAAAGAAAGAAAGAAAGAAAGAAAGAAAGAAAGAAAGAAAGAAAAAGAAAGAAAGAAGGAAAGAAGATCCATGAGCAGACCCCTGAAGAGAATTCTAAAATACATATTATAAAAAGAATTAAAAAAAAAACAGGAAGTTGGGGTCTTTAGGAGCTAGGCTGGATTTACTGAAAGCAAATCTGGTTAAAACAAAGTATTTATTTTTTAAAATCATCCTGGGGATTAAATATGGCCTCACACATTCTAGGCAAGCACGCTACCTCTGGCTACGTCTTCAGTCCTTCTTTATTTCATTTTGAGATGTTGCTTGTTAAAGTACCCAGCCTGGCCTTGAAACTGTGATCTTCTGGCCTCATCCTCTTCAATAGCTGAGGTTACAGGCATGAGCCACCAAATCCAGCACATATTTTCTTATGAGAGGCCTGCCTGCCTTCCTGCCTGCCTGCCTGCCTGCCTGCCTGCCTGCCTTCCTTCCTTCCTTCCTTCCTTCCTTCCTTCCTTCCTTCCTTCCTTCCTTCCTTCCTT
>PVKA01033944.1:0-23888 GCA_004027165.1 Ctenomys sociabilis | reverse complement strand
CTTTTCTGCTGGATGGTTAAGACCTAGATAGATCAAGACTTATATACCAACACATGAACTTTATATTTCCTATGTGGTCAGTGAAGTCCTCTCAGGGTTTATCTTGTAGTCCTGTACATTATTCTGTAGTTCCTTTGTCTGTGTCATCCATGTGGATGAGTCACGGCCAATGCTTGACCAGTTTGCTCTCTGTGAGAGCCTGAGAGAAAGTTTTCCCTTCATGTGACTCTCCCCAGGCACACTATAGAACTTCATTCTCTTTCCTCTGTGGCTCCATAATCTCCTTGTTCAGAAAATTTGGAGCTCACCTGAGTTGCATGATGCTACAGTACAGGTTCTCCTATGTCCTGAGTCTTTGCTGACCTTGAAAGGCTAGGGCCAAAATGTTGGCTGGCCTTGTGGCTCTTCTATTTTTCCAATTTTGATCTGTGAACTTAGGTTGTTAACCATCCAGAAGAAAAGCTGATTAGTATCCTGCAGCATATGCCATTCACTTTGCCTTATTTGACTCAATTGATTTTACTTGTTGTACGTTTCCTTTTGTATTTCTGCTTTTTGCTTGTTATACTAGGGAGACTATATGATATTTACACATGTGTGCCTGGTTTATTTCACTTATGAGTATATGTTCAAGTGGCATCCACTTCAGTATAAATGCTTCGAACTTATCATTCTTAATAGCTGAGTAATACTCCATTATATAGAAATACCACATCTTTTTCAACCATTCCTCATGTGATGGACATCTTGGTTGTTTCCAAGATTTTGCTATCACACATTGTGCTGCTATAAACATAGATACACATGTATCACTATGATACAATGTTTTCAGTTCTTTTGGGAAAATTCCAAGTAGGGGGATAGCCGGCTTGAATGGGATTTCTAGTCCTACTCTTTTGAGGAGTCTCCACACTGATCTCCACAATGGTTGTACCAGTCTGCATTCCCACCAGCAGTGGAGAAGTGTTCCCTTTTCCCCACAGCCTCTCCAACATTTGTTGTTGGTTAATTTCCTTATGATAGCCATTCTTTCTGGAGTGAGATGGTATCTCAGTGTTGTTTTTATTTGCATTTCACAAACGGCTAGCGATGTGGAGCATTTTTTCATATATTTATTCGCTTCTTTAATTTCATCCTCTGAGAAGTGTGTATTCATCTCAGATGCCCATTTCTGAATTGGGTCTTTAAATTTGAGGGCCCTGTCATATCTTAGTTCTTTATATATTCTAGACAGTAGTCCTCTGTCTGATTGCTTATTAGTTAGGACAAAAATTTAAAAAAAAAACAAAAAAAATTAAAGCAATTGTCTTGGCTGGGGAGATACCTCAGCTGTCCAAGCTTCTGCCTATCAAGTGCAGGGACCTAGGTTCTATCCCCAGTACTGCAGGTTGTGCAGGCCCTGGAACATCTGGCGTCCGCTGCCGGCTACTGAATCCAGGCATGGTCACACATGCTTGTAATCCCAGCTCTGGGGAGGCTGAAATAGACACTATGAGTCTCTGAACTGCATAATGAGACCCTGTATCCAATAAATAAATTAATTACTTAATTAATTAATCTCTCCCTTTCTTACATGACCAAGCTCTCATCTAAGAGCCATACTAGCATTTTTACTTCATTGCTAATAACATACAAGAAACCTTCAAAGAGCAAAAATAAATTAATATTCTAGATGACATTGTAAAATCATGTTTTTCAGGGAAAGATAAATACCATGAAAAATACTGGGAACAGCACTTTGGGAAAATTTCTGCGAGTCTGGTGGTCTGGTACATGGTAGAGTAGCCCTTCCCTTTTCCCCTACCATACAACAAGTTCTAACATGGGGACCCTTCAACTTTTGGAAGTAGTAGACAGTACCTCTGAGTATGCAGCTACAAATGACTTAGCCCCACATCTGGCTTCCTTCGTTTTTCTTTTTGGTGGTGCTAGCAGTCAGATGCAGACCCTTATGGATGCTGGCAAGTGCTCCTCCACTGAGTTACCTCAGCCTGAGGCTTCCAGTTTTTTTTTTTTTTTTTTTTTTTTTTTTTTTTTTTTTTTTTTTTTTTTTTTTGTCTTTTTGAGACAGGGTCTAGAAGCAGAGCAGCATAATTCACCCAGATAGTTGGGAATTACATTTGTCTACTTGACCTTTTCGCTGCGGTGAATCTCATGATGCTCAAAGATACATAATAGCTTGGAAGACTGGAAGAAACATACAGCAATCTTGGATCAGAAAATCCCAGATAAGACACAGTACTTTTAAACAAAAGCATGCCTTTCTCTGCTTTATTCATTTGTGAAATAGCTCTTAACTTGCTCTAAGGCTTGGTGGATAATGAATATATAACCATAACACCCTAGTTGATCACACACTCAAGATGCAGATGATAAAGTATCTTACCACACAGAGTTGAAATTTGGAAGACCTACCAAATGGTCCAGCAGCAAGCTGGAGTGGTATTTGTCAGATCGTGTATTTGCTGGTTCTCTTGTCCAAACTAAGTTTTGTGCAACTAGCTTGCAGTCTATTTTGCCTGTTGATTTCCTGCCTCGCTTCTCTTACACCCTCAGACCCGCAGTAAAAATGCTATCTAAGGAGAATAGGCAACGTGGGCCTACGGAGTATGCATACTCCAGTCTTGCGGCCTGTGGCTAGCGTGGAGACTCAGTAACCATGTGTCAGGGGTGGGATGCGTACGGAACACGCGTGATGCCTGGGGTGTAATTCCGGGCACACACAACAAATACTGCTTGGCTTGACTTGAATGCAGCCAATTATGACAGCATTATAGAGCCATGAGTGTCACTTTCCCTGATGCCACATATAGAAGAGAACTGCTCCAAGGTGGCGGAGTCACCCCTGCCCCTGCTTTATTAGTGTATGGGTCAATTCATAATGAATACGTTCATCGTGGGAGTTGGTTCATTGCATACTGCACCCTGGTCCTTCCCACTAGCCCTTCCCCACCTCTTGCTTCCCTCCCAACTTCATCCCTTTCCACATAGTCTATGTTTCTGTTTCCTATCATCTATTTTTTATTCTTTGTTTTTAGTTATTTATATTTTAGGCTTCTCTTGTAAGACAGACCATGTGATATTTAACCTTGCATGACTGATTTATTTCACCCAGAATTACGATCTCAGATGCATCCATTTTCCTACAAATGACTTCAGTTTATCGTTCCTTATGGCTGAGGAGTACTCCACTGTGGATATACACCATATTTTTTATCCCCTCATCTATTGAAGGACATATAGATTGCTTTCAAGATAGAGCTATTGTGAGTTGTACTGCTATAAACGTGAGCATGCATGGATCACTCTTGTATGATGTCTTTTGTTAATCTGGAGAGATTCTCGTAAGAATAAGGCTGAGTTCAAGGGAATTTCTAATTTTAGATTTTTTGGGATCTCTGTATTGACTTCCACTGTGGTTGTACTAGTTCACATTCCCATGCACAATGTCCCCTGCAATCTCACCAGCAGTTGTTGCTTTTGGATTCCTGGTGATGCCCGTTCATTGTAGAGTAACACAGAATCTCAGTACTGTTTGATTTGCATTTCTGTAATGGCCAAAAGTGTTGAGCAGTTATCCTAAATTTAAGCTATTTGTATTTCTTCCTTTGGGAAGTGTCTATGTATTTTATTTGCTCTTTTTCTTTTTTTTGAAAAAAAATTTCATTTTAGGGAGCCTAAACTTTTTATTTCTTTGTATATTATAGAAAAAGTTGGCAAACTTTTTTTTTTTTAGGTTATCTCTTCACTCTGTTGGTTGTTCCCTTTGTTATGAAGGTTTTCAATTTGATATAATTCAATTTATTGAGTCTTGATGTTACAGATTGTACTACTGGTATTTTGCTCTGAAAGTTGATATCTCTGCAGATGGCAGAATTTTAAAAATATCCTTCAAATAGCCTCAGAAAAAGCTCTAAGATGGTTTATGGAGAGTGATTAACAGTAAGGAAGAAATCTAAAGGATTGGTAAGAATGAGTTTTGGAGGAGAAATATCTGAAGGGACTCTCAATGAGAACCGATTATAGAAGGTCTGCACTCCCCAAGAACACTCACCAATGAACTCTTACAGTTAGTGTAGAAATGGCTGACACTAATTAGGCATGTGAACGGAGGATACAGCTCAGTGTAAAGTAGTTGTTTAGCGTGCACAAGGACCTGGATTCAATCCTCAGATAATAAAAATAATGTTACTAAATGTAATACTATTTTATGACTAATCTCAGTCTAGTGTTGCTTACTAGGCTCATAAACAAGGAAAGTTTCAAATATAAGCTCTGATCACAGCCGGGCGTGGTGGTGCATGCCTGTAATCCCAGTACTCGGGAGGCTGAGACAGGAGGATTGTTGCGAGTTCGAGACCAGCCTGAGCTACAAAGTGAGCTCGAGGCCAGCCTGAACTGCATAGTGAGACCCTGTCTCAAAAAAAGACAAAAAAAAAAAAAAAAAGCTCTGATCACAGCAACAATTTACTAATCCTAAGGCTACCATTAAAGCTGCTATTGTGGAATATTAAATTACCCTGCGCAGCTCGGCCGCCTGACTCCCCGCATGAGCCGCGGGAGTGGCTCCACTCCTGAGAGTGGAGATCTGGATGCTGCTGCTGAAGCTGTCCTTGCTGCAGACTTTGAACTTGGTCACTTCCTACGGGGGCGGATAATCCCTAGTTCGGGGCTGTACTTCACCGGGGAAGCCATTGAGGATGATGAGGGTGATTATGATGAAGAAGGTGAAGAAGCAGATGAGGAAGGGGAAGAAGAAGGAGATGAGGAAAATGATCCAGATTATGACCCAAAGAAGGATCAAAACCCAGCAGAATGCAAGCAGCAGTGAAGCAGGACGCGTGTGGCCTTGAGGATAACCTACACTGTAATAGCCTACACACAGCTATTATTTACTTACAGCCTTATGTTTTTGTATTTTCTTGGTAGAATCAGTAATTTTTTTAAAGGAATTGATATTTTAAAGCCCAGTTTGTTCTAACTAGCATTTTAGCTGTAGTTTTACTGTCAGATACATAGAATGCGCAGATTATCTGAAGCATGTTCATTCATTGCTGCAGTTTGGTTCTTTGCGTCATATAATTATTGGAGTATAACTGTGAAAATTAACTTTTTTTTCCTGAAGAACCAAAATAGTTTTCCTGCTAGTAGTAGAGTGGGTTTAAGTCGCTTGCATAGTCATGATTTTCATTTTTGTTACAGAAATGCAGTGACTTATACTGACAATTAATTATTTAAAGGAAAAAGAAGATAAACTCGCGGTTAAGAATTTCCAGTAAGACCAAATCTAATTACTAGCTTATTAATGAAGTTTCATACTTTAGGAGACAATTATCTGTAAGGAAGCCTGCCTATGTGGTTTTGTTTACCATAGGGAGGTAAAGAAAACTATAGAATTTTCAGAAGTTAACTGATAATATTTTAGTGTACTTCTAAATTTCACATCATTAACTAAGCATCTTTTCTTCATGGTAGGCTGTACCTTCTATTTTCCTGGAAAGGATGACTTTACATTATTTGATGATATCACTTTTCTTGTTGTTTGCTTGCTTTTTTTTGCAGTCTAAAATAAAAATGTTAAAAACAATGTTAGTTCTCAAAAAGTAATGTCTTAATTTTGTACTAATTCAGGTTAGAAGCAGAGGCTAAACAGATTAACGATCGTTGTGCCCAGTTTAACATGTTAAAAGGAGCCAACTTCGGAAGGTCTGATCAGCAAGTGGAAAACAAAAAAGTTAAAGCAAAAATCCTCTAAATGATAAGACACATTTTTTTTTGTCTTTTTGAGACAGGGTCTCACTATGCAGTTCAGGCTGGCCTTAAGCTCACTTTGTAGCTCAGGCTGGTCTCGAACTCACAGTAATCCTCCTGCCTCAGCCTCCCCAGTGCTGGGATTACAGGCATGCGCCACCACGCCTGGCTTAAGACACATTTTTTTAAAGGAAATTTTTTTTTATTAGAGCTAGAGAGAAAACCCTTAAGCCAGCCTCTATGGTATGTTCTGATCCTGATTACTTAGATATGTCACTTACCCACACTTCTGTTTTCTATATATTAAAATGGGCAGTACTGTTCACTTCACTACCTCACAGATTTTTTTTTATTTTTATTTATTTATTTATTTTTTGGCAGAACCGGGGATTGAATTTAGGCCCTTGCACTTGCCAGGGAAGTACTTATTCCACTGAGCCATCTCCCCGGCTCCCCCCTCACAGATGTTTTAAGACATAATGTGTTAAATTTCATAAACTATTTCTTAGTCTCATTTCAAACCTCAGAAATTTGGACTTATTGTGCCACAGTGTGATACTAAGAATTTTATTCACATCAGGCTTTCATCATTAAACTGGAAAATGAAGTTTAAAAAAAATAAAAAAAAATAAATTAGCCAATCCTGAATACTGATATTATCAAATCTTTTGGAGCCTTTTAGCTATCTGATGAGATGGTGGCTACATTGCACAATTTTCCTGAGAGAAACAGACCCATTCTTACTGAATATCTTTATCACAGGATTATCTTTATTTACCTCTCTCTCCATGTTATTTACCATCCATAGATTACTAGTATCCTAGTGATCTATGTTTTTCCAGAAACACTGTTGCTGCTACTGACAAAAATAGAGTAATGAATGGACACACAAGAGAATTCACTGGAGTTATTATGTACATATAGGGAGCTCTTTCTGGTCCTTGTCTTGGTCCAGGAAGTTTATATTTGTAATCCCATGGATAAATTATTAAAATCCGATCAAGTTAATTCCAATCTACCACTTGCAGTGCTACTGATGGTGAGAATAAAGACATTAAAGCACATTTTTAGTTACAGGGAGCCAAGGAGTCCTAAATCTAGCCATGGTTATGGTTTAATCCAGAACAAAGGTCTCTACCCAGGAGAGAACCTGGATTTTATTTAGTCATGAAGGAGGAGTGGCTTGAGGATGAATGACAAAAGATGGCAGGAAGCAGGTGAGTACTGTGAGCTGGGCTAGGCAGGAGACCTGTATTTACCTCTACAGTATGCAGAGAGAAGGATAGGCCAAGAGTAATCTACGTTATGCAATTGAGATAGTAGCTAAAGTTTTGGGGTCTGGTGCTTCAGCGCTGATGTGTAATCTTTCAAGCCCCAGGAAGTCATAGCTTCTATCTTGAGACTCAAACCCAGCCAATAGCATGGGGCACTGGCTCTTCATCCTGTTTCAACTCAGCTCATATTAAAAAGCAGCAGGTGCAGGTTACTGGGGAAACATGTATATCATCTTTAAAGACTACCATCAGAACCTTGGCTAGACCAATATGCACTGTTTAAAGCCAATTGAAGGGATAAACAAAAGTCCTAGCCAGCTCTCTAAACAACAACACAAGGAAATATGGTCAGGCACAGCCAGCATGGAGATGACTGCATTTCTTGCAAGCAGACTGGCCTAGGTGGTCCTCCACATATATTGCCATCTTGAACAGAGATCTGTATGAAACAAGATGCAATATATGGGTCTATAACAAAGTACTTGAGGCTTGGTCCTTTTCAAAGGTTTATTTGGCTCATAATTCCATTGGCTGTAGAGTCCAATCCAAGTGGCTCCAGCATCCTTGCCAGTGGACACTGGCTGTATCTCCACCTGGCTGAGAATCAGTCTTACTTGGAAGGACCAGATCCATGGAGTAGCCTGACATTATAATGACCTACTCTTAGGAGATAACGCCTGCAAAAACTAAACCACTCCATGAAAACTAGTTCTATCCTTTCTGAGGGAAAGGCCCCCAAATTACCTCCCATTAGGCTCATTTCTTAAAGATTTCACAAGTTTTCAGTATGTCCAAAAGGAGAGACCAAGCTAATAGCATACTCACACTGCAACATTCATTTATAGGTCAAGCAACAGATGTGGCTTGAGTGAAGATACAGCCCAGTGGTAGAGTTCAAACCTAGCATGCAGAAAGCATTGGATTTGATCCCCAGCACTGGAAAAATGAAACAAAACACCTAGCAAGGTTGAGATGTACGATGTAACATATATCCTAAATAAATAATTCAGATATGATAGTTCATGTAGTCTAGAACTAAGATGATACATGAAGTTAAAAACCAGTGGATACCTCTAAGTGCCAAGTATAATGAAGTTATATTCAAGTGCTGTACTTCTCTGATTTGAATACTAGTGAAGGAATACTTAAAACCAAAGTCAAAGTAATCTCATTGATTTGAAACTGACTCCAACTCCCAGCTATCTCATGCCTCCTATTCTATGATAGAGAAATAAGGTAGAGAGTTATGGTTCTATCTGAAGGGGTTAGTGTTGACTACCAAGGAAATCAGAGATACTGCCCCGTGGAAGGGGAGAGGTGAGTGACACAAGGCCATGTGATTCCCGTGCGGATGTTCTTGTATTTTGTTGTTTTTCTTTTAGTTTAATTTTACTATTTCATTTCGAAAAGTAAAAGACAAAAGCAAAAACAAAAATCAGAAACAATGACAGGAACAGGGTAGCCTACAATACATATGTCTCAGATTTTCAGAACAAGAATAGCTGATTAACAATGGTTGATATGTCTGTGTTTATCAGCAAATCTGTTGCTCAGATTAACAGATATACATATGTAAGATTGGACATATGGTTACACATTACTGCTTGTTTTTCAGAAGCCTAAAATTTTTGTTTTTGTCCCTCTTGTTTTTCTTTTTAAAAAATTTATTTTGAAGGGAGTATAGTAATAATTGATATGACATTAGAAATGGTACACACTTAGAAGACCAAGACATCAGTATTCAAGTGTGGTTTTTATACTACACATCGCTGTCCTCGATGGAGTTGCTTCCATCACAGATATCAGCACACAATTAGTCAAAGTGAAAATTCTGCACATTAACTGCTGTTTTCAAAAAACTGATGGAAATTTTTAGTATATGTACTTCTCTACTGCTGGTGGGAATGCAGACTGGTACAACTACTATGGAAATCAGTGTGGAGACTTCTAAAAGACTAAAACTGGAAATCCCATTCAATCCAGCTATTCCCCTTCTGGGTATTTGCCCCAAAGAACTGAAAACATCGCACCACAATGATATATGTGCACCCATGTTTATAGCAGCACAATCTGTCATAGCCAAATCTTGGAATCAACAAAAACACCCATCTCCTGAGGAATGGATGAAAATGATGTGATACTTTAATACACTGCTGCATTACTCAGCTATAGTGAAAGAGAAACTTGAAGGCTTCATAGGTAAGTGGATGCAACTAGAGTGTCTACTCCTAAGTGCAATAGGTCAGACCCACATGTGTAGCTATCATATAGTTTCCCTAGTGTAAGAGCCTAAAAAACGAAATAAAACTTGAAAGCTACAACAGATATAGTAAAACAGAAAGAAACAGAACTTAGGAATTAAACAATGAAGATGAGAGATAGGAGAAATAGGAAAAAAGGTAGGGGGAAAAACATGCATGTTCTTTTATTTTCATGTCTATGGAAAGACTTTGTTAGGGTGCACTTCTTGCGGACAAGATGGGCTAAAAAGGATCATACGTACTCCCCTCTCTAACCAATTAAAAAGACAGAATTTGCAAAGCAACAGTTGACAAGACACTGAACCTTAAGCATCAAGGAACAGGGATCCCTCAGAGACAAGAAACAACTGAGATTAGCCCTATGGCTATTCCAAGTTCCTGCCTAGAGAAAGCTTGCAAACTGTGGTGCAGAAAGCAGGGGTGCTCAGGCAGGGCCCCGCAGTCTGAGGTTGGGAAGATAGGCCTGGGGCCCCCAGGGGCCAAGGCACCATGCTCCCACGACAGGGTCCTACCAGAGAGGAGAGGACTGACGAAGAATCCAGAAATCTGCAGAGTCCTCTCACACGCTCAGCTGAGTGTTGAGCAGTACGCGCAAGTGAAAACCAGCCTGAGAGAGCAGAAACAATCCCCAAAAAACATACCAAGGAGCAAGGGTTAGAGCTTACAGAGGGCACGCACACAGTCCTGTGGCCAATGGCCAGGGCAGGAAACGCGACTCGTGGGGCATCCAGCAGAAAACTCAGGAAGGTTTGGCCTCCACAGGGGGCAGGGTTAATCCTACACTGGCAAACTGTCCTTTTTCCATGAAGAATACCTAAAAGCCAAACATACCAAACCAAAGCAAATGTATAAAACTGTTTCTAAGTAAGTTAACCATACTCCAGAGCCAAGATAAAAAACAGTTATAGAAATCAAAGATATTCAGCACAAAAGATTTCACTCACCACACCTGGCAGCCAATCAAAATATTACTAGTCCTGCAAATAAAAAAAATACAGATTACCAGATATAGATTGCAAGACTGATCAAACGATCAAACATTAAATTTGATGATAACAATATGTAAAATAACAATTGTTAATTTTCTATTCTTGTTTTGAAATTCTGTACCATTTGTATTGTTTTCTGTTGCTTTGTTTCTATCTTTCTTGTTATTTGTTTTTCCCTTTTGAATAAAACAGAAAATACATGTCATATTTAAGAGAAAAAAAATCAATTGCAAGTGATCCTTAATTAATAAAAATGGCACATTTATTGAACAAATAACTTACAGCAATAATTTAGGGGCAGGGATAGAGCTCCTTAACAGAGCACTTGGCTAGTCTGGAGCAGGCTCTGGGTTTATGATCCCTACCACTATATATGATATTATAACTGCATTCTGTGTTGTTGAGCTAAATATGCTATAGATGAATGATATAAAACAAAAACTAAACCTTGCCGAGACAGAAGTCTCAAACATATGAGATAAAAGACATATTAGACGGGATTAATGGCAGATTTTACATTGCAAAAGGTAGTATTTGGAAATTTGAAGGGAAGGTAGTAAAAACTACCCAATGAATGTGGCTAAAGAAAAACTGTATGCAACAGAATGACGTCAGTCAGCAAGTCCCCGGAAGACTGCGGGGAGCGGCTGAAGCCGACTGGTCACCCGCCAGCGCCAGAGCGAGGCGAGGCGAGCCTGAAGACCACCAGCCCCAGGCAAGCCGCGTGGACAAGCTATTGGGGGAGGGGTTTCCAGTGACCTTCCCGGGCTGCAGCCCTGGGGTCCTCTCTCTTTTCCTCTCTCTTTGTTCCCCTCTCTCCTCCTCCCTTCCGCTCCTCCTCCTTTTGTCCTTCCTTCTTCTTCCATCTGGCCTCAGTTTTCTGTATGCTGACTCTTACTCTTTTTTCTCCACCCCTCACCGCGCTGGAGAGCTGGGACACAGCAGGCAAATGGAAGTGTGTCTTAGCATATCTGAGACTGAAAGACCCTGAATGTGCTGATAGAGCGACTAAAACAAACAACAACGTGCAAACTGGATGGCCAAACTTTTAGTAGAATTGTAAACCTACAGGTCCAAGTCAATGAACACTAATTTAAAGATGTATTAAAAAGGTGCAGTTTCTGTTAACACACTGTGCGCCAATTTCCTAAGTGAATTGCCTTACAATCCAACCATCCCACTCCCAGGTATATATCAAAGAGAGAGCAGAAACTCAAGCAGGTATTTGTACATCCATGTTCACAGCAGAGCCAAAACTGTACTCAGGAATCTGTGGATGAGTAAACAAATTAAATGTTCTATATACGAGGGGTAATTTGGAAAAGTACTGTGGATGTTAAAATTTTTTAAATGAGGGCTGGGGAGATAGCACAGTAGAGTAAGGGCTTGCCTGGCAAGTACGAAGTCCTGAGTTCAATCCCCAGTACAGCCAAATAAATAAATAAATTTTTTAAATGACTACAGGTGCCAGTGAAATAGCTCAGGGGACTAAAGATCCTGCTTAGGCAAGCTCAGGTACCAAGATTCGATGCCTGGAACCACATGCTGGGTGTAGGGGCATATGCCTGTAATCTCAGCACAGGGAAGCTAAAAACAGGAGGATCGCTATGAGTCTGAGCTATGTAGTGAGACCCTGTAACAACCAAATGCATAAAAAATAATAAAATAAAATGACAACAACAAACAACACATTGGCATTAATTCCCCTCCTAAAGCTCCCTTACTTAGGACACACTGATCATTCTTGACATTTTCTGTCTTTGGTTTTGGAGACAGGGTCTCACTGTGGATATCTACTAGGCCTTGAACTCACTATGTAGGGCAGGCTGGCCTTGAACTTACAGCAATCCTCCTGCCTCAGCTTCGCCAGTGCTCAGCTTTCCGGTCCCTCTCTGAATCAGTGCTGATCACCCTCTTTCTTGAGAGACTTTCCTGGATGTGGTAAAAATACGTGGTGAATGTGGCTGCCCAGTGCTATCGAACTGCCGTGGGAAAATGCAAGGCTGAGGTGTTAATTGTATTTAAGCAGAGGATTGGCAGTGATGTGTCTTTCACCGTAAGTTGTTCTTTTAGGCACACACCATATCTTATGATTACACCCTGAACACACATTCCTTCTTTATAGCTCTTCTTTCTGGGGGTGAGCCACATGGACGGCTCCCATGTCTCTGGTCCTCTTCCTGTCCTACCTTGCTCCTTGGTCCACTCGGGGACTCAGGTCCTTTCCTTTCTCCTTGAGTCCTTTCATCCAAATGCAAGTCCCACAATCCAGGACTCGTCCCCTTCACAGCCCTCCTTGGGTCACTCCGTTTCTTCTGGTGCCTTTCTTCCACCCTGATAACCCACACACCAGGCTCACATCTCTCAGTCCCTCCACGCCCCTGTGGGTCCCTTCGAGTCTCCTGTCTCCCTACCCTCCAAAGTTCCCACTCCCACACCCCAAGGATGTTTATTTGCTTGTTTGTTTGTTTGTTTGAGGCAAGATCTGCCTTTGTTGCTTGGGCTGGACCAGGCTTCTGCACGCAGGCAATGGTTCTAACCGTCTTGAGTAGGACACAGTTGTGGACTAGCACAACTCATTCCAAAATGTCTTTTTAAAAATATGTTTCAAAGACTTTGTCTATATCCTCTCAGTCATGGACCTTATTGAATAAGAAACTAACTAATCCCTAGAGGTTACTTCCTGCAAAAGTAAAGTGAGAACTCATTCAGAAAAATAATAGTCAGGACCTCAGGTTGTTGGAATTCCTTAAAAGATGCATCTTACAGGATAACACAATACGTGTCCCGTGGTCTTACTCCTTCATGCCCTACCTGTTATGAAAGAAGTCCACTTTTTTTTTAGTTCTTTTTACTATATTGGGAAATCTATTTATGTTTTTCGCCTTCAGAAGAAAAAGTAAAGCAAAATTTCAAAACAAGATAGTAGGAGGGTAACATTAGGTAATAAAATATATATCATTATCCTCAAAGAAGTTACTCAGAGTAAAAGATATAGACATGAAAAAATGTCCAAACAAGCCAGGCGTGGTGGCGCATGCTTGTAATCCCAGCACTCGGGAGGCTGAGGCAGGAGGATTGTTGTGAGTTCGAGACCAGCCTGAGCTACAAAGTGAGCTTAAAGCCAGCCTGAACTGCATAGCGAGACCCTGTCTCAAAAAAACAAAAAAAAAAAAAAAAAGTCCAAACACTATTAGCAGAAACATTTCTTTTCAATGAACTGAAAGAAATTAGTATTATAACTAAATTAATGTCTTGCATGTATATATATTTTTTCTTTTCCCTTTCTTCTTTTCCTCTTCCCCATTCCTCTGTTTGAACTGCTTCTTCATACGTCATAATATTTTTTGCACACTTTCATTTTGATTTTTTTTTGTACCAGGGATCATACTCAGGACACTGTGCTCACCAAGCAGGCACTTGTGCTGCTAAGCTATCTCCTTGGCCCAACATTTTGGATTTCATTTACATTTTCAGCCTCTCACACCAGGGAGACAATATGATGTTTACACACGTGGGTCCAATTTATTTCACTTATGAGTACAGTCTCAAGTTGTATCCATTTACCTATAAAAGTTTCCAGTTTACCCTTTTTTATGGCCGAGTAGTACTCTACTGTATAAAAATACCACATCTTTTTTATTCACTCCCCAGTTTCTGGGCATTTGTGTTGTTTCCAAGGTTTAGCTATGACAAACTGTGCTTCTGTAAACATGGGTGTACATACACTGGGCTGTTGTATGATGTTTCTAATTCTGGGAAGATACACAGAAAGAGAATAACTGGATCAAATGAAGTTTCTAATTATAGTGTTTTGAGGAATCTCCACATTGATTTTTCACTTTCAGAAGAAAAAGTAAAGCAAAATTTCAAAACAAGATAGTAGGAGGGTAACATTAGGTAATAAATGTTACCCTCCCACTGTTGCACCAGTCCACATTCCCACCAGCAGTGGAGAAGAGTTCCATTTCCCCACAGCCCCTCCAGCCCCTCCAGCATTTGTTATTTGTTGATTTCTTCTTGACACCCATGCTTTCTGGGGTGAGATGGAATCTCAATATTGTTTTAATTTGCATCTCTTGAATTACTAATGATGTTGAAAAGTTTTAAATATATTTATTTTCTGTTTTCATTTCTTCATTTGAGGAGTGCATATTCATCTCACTGTTTTTTTTTTTTTTGTTTGTTTGTTTGGTTTTTTTTTTTTTTTTGGCGGAACCAGGGATTGAACTCAGGTTCTTGCTTTTGCCAGACAAGCACTTACTCTACTGAGCTATCTCAGAGACAAGGAGGTTCAGTTCCATTACTCTGGGAGCCTGAGGCAAGGGAATCTCAAGTTTAAGTCCAGTCTGGGCAATTTACAAGATGCTGTTTTAAACTAAACAATAAAAAAGGACAGTGGACATAGCTCTCAATATGAAAGCCCTGTGTTCCATCTACACACACACACACACACACACACACACACACACGCGCACACACACACGTCAGGAGGATGAAGATCCCGTCGGTCTGCCCAAACATCACCCTCTCTTTGCTAACACCATCCCAGTTTCCCAGCAGGCGTCGCTGCTCCGTTATCAGTCCCTGGGCCTGGTGTCAAGCCACGCCCTGCTCACCCTTTCAGGAAAAGGAACGAAGTTCCGAGCTCTGAGGATCAGGCTCGAGGCTTCGGCTGGCACAACTGAAAAGACCCTGCCGTCCTCTGGCCTTCAGAGAGTGGATCGCAGCCCACAAGGGCTGTGGTCATCCTGCCACGAGGTGGCCCCAAGCAGACAACAACGTGTCTCCAAGATAGAACAACAAGTGTCAAAATTATGCTGAGAGTCCGAGCTCCACCTCTGGAGCCGGATTTACTCAAACACTTTTCAGGTACAAAAAAACAAAAACAAACAAAGACTTTTCTTCTTTGACGCTGGATTCAAACCCAGTGCCCCACATATGCTAAACGCAGTCTCTCATGGAGCAATACTCCAAGTCGCCCTGAGAATCGATTTTTATAAAACTCATTTGATTTGGGTTTCAAGTGACTGGAAATCTAGAACCCTGACTAATGTGAAATACAGCGTTGTTGTATTTCTTCATCCATAGACATAGGGGCTCACCACCCTTTCGAGTTGCTTCTACAGTCACTTAATATAGGAACAAACCCAGATTTATGTAAGTAAGCCACAGTTCAGCTAGGTGGAGTGGTGCATAGCTACAGTTTTAGTGATTTTATTTTATTTATTATTTTTCTATTATGGGAGGGGTCTACAGGGTGTTCAGGGTCTCACTACTAGATTGGACTTGTGGTAATTCTCCTGTTTACAGCACCATGATGCCCGGTCTCAATTGCTGTCTCAGTGCGCCCGGGGGTGGGGGGGCAGCATGGCAGGCCAGGGGGTAGAACCCTGGGCCCCAGCACCTGTTTGCAGAAGCTTTTATCCACTGAGCATTTGGACAGCCCTATAGTTCCAGTTAGCAGGAGGCTGAAGCAGGAGGACTGCCTGAGCCCCAGAATGTGGAGCCAATCTGAGCAATGTAAAAAGACACTATTTCCAGATAAGTAGTTATCTGGGGATATTTATGTTATTTGTAACTGTCCATACTGTGAAAATTATTGATGGATATCAGTATATATACATCTTGGAGCAATTGTCTGATTTTTTTTAGAATAAACTAGAAATGAACCTTGGAAGCAAACACTATACATACTTTCTAGAATTATGTTGCTCAGTGTTTTCCTAAAGATAACTAAGGCAAAGGCACTGAAATCTTCTGTTTTAAATGACACAAACATTTACAGCTTTGTTTAAAATAATGCGCACAAAATTTGCTCTTATACCTAATGAAGTCTATACAAAAGCTCTTGGGTTCCAATTTTTTTTTTTTTTTGTCTTTTTTTTTTTTTTGAGACAGGGTCTCACTATGCAGTTCAGGCTGGCCTTAAGCTCACTTTGTAGCTCAGGCTGGTCTGGAACTCACAACAATCCTCCTGCCTCAGCCTCCCAAGTGCTGGGATTACAGGCATGTGCCACCACGCCCGGCTTCTTGGGTTCCAATTGATAAAGGTTAAAAATTGCAAACAATCTCAGGACTTTGGCTAATGCATGCAATGCAGTAAAAAACTTCTTTCTTCTCAAAATAAAAGTCTGATGAATCACTTTCTTCCGAAATTCCCTACTATATCCCACTGGTCACTTTGAAATTCCTCAAAAGCTACAACATGGGTTTTCATGGGGCATACTTTATGCTTAAAGGGGATAGAGGCATTGAATCCCCAGGGTTGTAAAAATAAAATAAAATAGAGCAAACACACCAGTGAGAGCTTGCCTCGGTCTGTCCACCTTTACACAAACCCTGGATGGGTAAGGACCTCGAGAGAGAGGTGGGGAGATCAGGATTTGCACACCTTCTGGTAGGTAGCCAGGAAGAGGGCAGCTGCTTCTGTGTTTCAGTGCTTACTGGTGAGAATTCGGTAGAGTTTCAAATTCAGCCCAGAAATACATGAGCTAAGAAATAAGGCAAGGATTGAGAACGATGGCTCGAGAGGTACAGCTGGATGGCAGAGTGCAAGCAGAGGCTCCGGTTCCAGCTCCAGCAGCACACACACACACACACACACACACACACCTCCACCCACCCTCCCCCCTTACACACACACAGAATGAAGAAAATGATCTTGAGTGTGTATTAAAATCTGGTGTACACACACTCCGGACTATGGCCCACTGGTCGAGTGCTTGCCTAGCGTGCATAAGGCTTAGGGTTAAATCCCCAGCACTTGTAAAACTTAAAATAAAATATATCATGTGTCTAGGAAAATGTATAAATTATCACTGTAGTCTTTTCCATTGCAACAAAGTTAAAATCCACAAACAAGCAACACCCAGAAGACAAAGAATGCTACCCTGTACCTCGGATGACCCTGCCCTTATATTTATATGTGTAAAATACATGAATATTTCTGGCAAAAACATGCAACTCTTCCCATGATTTCTAGTTCTTCTTAGCCAGGGGTCAGCAAGCGCTGGCCTGCAGGCTGCCTGCCCACGTTGTAAATAACGTGCCGCGGCACCACACCCCGCCGGTCATGTACAGGTTGTCTGAGGCTACCGTGGGACCTCAATGACGGAGCTGAGCAGCTCAGACAGAAAGGACACGGCCACAAGGCCTGATTTACTGCCTCACCCTCTGAGGGAAAACCCTTCTGACCTATGATCTTGGCAACCACAAAAAACATAGGGCAAGTGAGAGAGGAGAAAAAGGAAAGGGAGAGAGAGAGAGAGAAAGAGAGAGAGAGAGAGAGAGAGAGAGAGAGAGAGAGAGAGAGAGAGAGAGAGAAGCCCATTCCAGGTCCTTAGGCCTTCCCGGGTGCTCCAGAGCTGAGAGTGACTGTCCGAGTTGTGGCAGTGGCAGCAGGCACCACAGACCTTTAGCTGTTAAGATAATGCTGTGCTGCTCTGGAGAGGAGCTGCCAAATGTCTCCGTGACTTACAGGGCTTTAGAGATCACATGTCCAAGGGCTGGCCAGCCCCTTAGATTAAAGTGCCTGCTTAGGCAGAGCTCAGTGGCCAGGGGGAAGGGAGGACACAGCGATTAAGACTGGATGTGGTAGAGCACACCTGTAATCCCAGAGCTTGGGAGGCTGAAAACTGGAGAATCACCACAAGTCCAATCTACATAGTGAGACCCAGTAGACTCTATACTAAATAAATAATTAAAAAAAGAAATCATATGTCCATAAGTACCTGCTTAGGGAAGCACAGGGACCAGGGTTCGATCCCCAGCACCACAAGTATGCAGAGCAGGTCACTGAGAGGGCTGGTGGCGTACTGCATGCCTATAATCCCAGGAGGATCACTGTGAGTCCAAGCTGTAGAATGAGACCCTGTACTAGACACATTTTTTTTAAAAAAGTATTTTTTTAGAAATCACATGTCCATTCAAGACCCGTTTCACCTACATTAGTAGGGTAGACAGAACCCATGTACTCAAGATTCCTCACCTAAGTCTTCTCACATCTGTAGTCACTAAAAGAAGGCTCAGAGCTCCAGATCCTTCCATCCTCTTCCACAGGTCCCTTGATGGAGGGGTGGAAACTGATTGTGTGGGCTGGGGGTCAAAGTCACTAATATTTCATTTTAGTAATTATTTTTAAAATGATGGGGCTGGGGATATAGCTATGGCACAAACACCTGCCTGGCAAGTGCAAGGTCCTGAGTTCGATCCCCGGTACTGCCAAAATAAATAAATAAATAAATAAATAAATAAATAAATAAATAAATAAATAAATAAATAAATAAATAAAATGATTAAAACTAAGAATGAATTATGGAGAGCTTTGCTGACATGTCTGAATGACACCTGGTGCTGACGCATTGGATTTGCATGATCTGGAAGGAAACTGGGTCAGTGTTTGCTAGGCCACAAGTGCTTGTAGTCTGCCCACCCTACTGTACAAGGACAGTGTCTGTTGAGCCTCCAACCGAAGGTTACAGCATAGTTAACAGCACGTGCAGGCAGGGACTTGGGAAGGAGATTAGCACACAAGAGTAGAGACTTCATGAATGGGATTAATGACCTTATACGGAGACCCGGAAGAGTTCCCTTGTCCTGTGCACCATGGGAAAACACAGCAAAAGGGTGACATCTATACACCAGGACATGGGCCCGCACCAGACACTGAACATGCCAGTGCCTCGTCCTTGGACTTTTTTTTTTCTTTTGTATTTTTTTTAAGAAAGGGTCTATGGGGTGTTCAGGGTCTCACTACTAGATTGGACTCATAGTGATCCACCTGTTTCAGCCCCCCAAGAGCAGGGATTACAGGTGCGCACCACCACGCCCAGCCACAATTGCCATCTCAGTGCACCCTGGGGCAGGGCTGGCATGGCAGGCCCAGGGATTGAAGCCCTGGCCCCTGCACCTGTCCTTGGACCTTTTGTTCTTCAAAACTGAGAAATACATGTCTTGTTTTTACACCACTCTTTAAAAAAAAAAAATGTGTTTGGTTGTTATGGGATCTCACTCCACAGCTCCCAGTTCAGACTCGTGGTGATCCTCCTGCTTTCAGCCTCCCCAGTGCTGGGATTGCAGGCATGCACCGCTATATCCGAACTCAGTGGCCAGCTGTGTGCCCTGAGGGTGGGGCTTACATGGGTGTGGTGCAGGGAATCGAACTGCAGTCCCTGTGCCTGCTAAGCTTGCCTAAGCAGGTGGGTTAGTCTGCTGAGCTATCTAGCCAGCTCCTCAAACCACTCTTAATATCCTGTGAGAGCAGAGCCAATTGTGACTAAGACAATATCTCAGTTGTTTGATAACAGATGCTTTTTACAATCTTCCTCTTAAGATTTGTAGACAGTGCTAAATATATGGGGCTTGAGGGGGTTATTTGTTTGTTTGTTGTACAGGGGATCAAACTCATGACCTTGAACTTGTCAGGCTGGTGCTTGTGCTACTGAGCTATCTTCCTAGCCAAGGATTTTTTTTTGAGTTGTCAAACTCCTGGGTGCAAGAAGTCCTCCTGGTTCAGCCTCTCAAAGTGCTGGGAATACAGGTAGGTGTCAACACACCTGGCTTTTGTTTTTTAAGGTTTGTTGTTGTTGTTGTTTCTGTTTGTTTGTTTCTTAGGGTTTTTTTTTTTTTTTTTTTTTGGTACTGGGAATCAAACTCAGGACCTTGATTTTACCAGGTAGGCACTGTGCTGCTGAGCTATATCCCTGTATCTTTTTTATTTTAGTTTTTAAAGGAGGGTCTGTGCAAGATAAAGTTAAGCAAAATGTTCAATGCTGTTCTTTGTAATCTACCCTACCCAAGCTGGGAAGAGGCTCAGTGGAATAAGCCCTTCCCTGGCAAGCACAAGGGCCTGAGTTCAATCCCTGGTCCCACAAAAATGAAAAGAAAAGAAAAGAAATTTTAAAAGGCCGGGGAGATGGCTCAGCAGAATAAGTACTTCCCTGCCAAGCATAAGGGACTGAGTTCAATCTCCGGTTCTGCCAAAAACAAAAGAAAACAACAACAAAAAAAGCTACTCAAGTATGGGTCCAATGCATGAAAAAAGCATTTACTTTGAAGCTATTGTTATGTAATAAAAATATAAAAATGTGAAGAAGCTGCTATATGCAGTAAAATTTTGTCGTGATTGTATTGCAGAGGTGTCACAACTACTAAAGCCATCCAAACTCCAATGTTTGCAGGTGCCAGGGTGACTTGCAACAGTCCTTATCACACACAGGTGAGGGAAAGACTCTGGGAACCCTCAGGGGATCTTATTAATTATTCCTAGCAAGAACATGCTCCCATTACATACTCAAGATAGGTGCCTGGTAGGAAGCATAGGTGGAAACTTTGCCTGAAGCTTGGTTACCAAGATGTTCACAAACAAAAATCTAGACTGTGACAGTCATTTCTGTGTGAGCAATAAGCTTTTGCAGAGATGACATTTCCCTGACTGACCATGAACTGAAAATTCTGTGTATAGAACTTGTTCATAGGAAGCAAATGCAAATTAAGCACTTAATGGATTATGTTCCAGTGATAAGAACATAAAACTTCTGATTAAGTCCGTGGATGGAGGGTTAATTGGAAGAATGATGTTTTATTCTAAGCATCAATAATGACCAAAGATCAGTGGGATGACAGTGTGTACAGTGCTGCTCCTGGAAGCATCGAACTAAAAAATTTTGTGTTTTCCCCTTTTCTTACTCAGAAAAATGTTGCAAATTCTTAGCTTGAACATTGAGGGACAGACAGAAAAATCTATACAACATCAGATTTGTCAAATTCTTCTTCTTTTTTTTTTTTTGGTAATGTCAGAAATTTCTAGGCTACTAAAGTGAATTATGATGATTCAAACATACAAATGAAATCCACTAAGTAGTCTTTCTTTTCTTTTAATTTTTTAATTAATTTTATTGAGAAAAAAATTTCATTGAAACAGCTTCAAAACAGGTTGATAGGAGATTTACAACAATTAATACATTTCATATTGTTGTCTTTATAGTAGTCATTCATAGCACAGGATGCAGACATGATATCCTGTCCAAACACTATCAGTACAAATCTTTCTTCTTATTGAATTAAGAGAAAGTAGCTATATATCTATCCTAACTATTTTGTATATGCAGATCCAAAATAATCCCTCATTTATATCTCCTTTTTTTCTTCAGTTTTGTCAGAGATGGGTATTCCATTGCCATCCAAATATTGTAGGTGCATGAATCCACCAAAATATTCCAATATATCCCCATAGTCCACAGTAGAAGTGTATTATCCACAGGACTGGCAATGTCTGAATCTGTTGACTTGAGCCTTCCACAGCTCAGCATATTAGCATGGCTTCACTTTTCATACCTCGTTTCTATCCTTTTCTGTTGGATGGTTAAGGCCAAGATAAAGCAAGACTTACATAACAAGAAATGTAACTTTTGTATCTGACAAGGTCAGTCAAGTCCCCTTGGGACTTATCCCGAAACCCTGTACCGCACTTTGTAGATTCTTTGTCAGTGTCAGTCATATGAATGAGTCACGGCTATTGCTTGACCAATTTGCTCTCTGTGAAAGCCTGAGAGAATGTTTTCTCTCCACATGACTCTCTTTAGGCACACACTACATCATCAATCACATTCCTCTGTGGCCCCATAATCTCCTTGATCAGAAAATTTGGGACACAGCTGAGTTACAGGATATTACAGCATAGGTTCTCCTATGTCCTGAGTCTTCACTGACCTTGAAAGGCTAGGGACAAAATGTTGGCTGTCCTTGCAGCCCTTCTTCTCTAGTTTTTGGTCTGCAAATTTAGGTTGTTAACCCTCCAGAAGAGAAGCTTATTATTGCCCTACCACATATGCAGGTGGGTTTAACCTCACTATCTGTCTGAATATCAAACATCTTAGGCATAAGATGGAGCATGTATTTTCCATCAGGTATTGATATGCTAAACTTGAACTGCATGAGGCCCTAGGTTCAATCCCTAGTATCACCAAAAATAATTATTAAAAAAAAATAAACACTGCCCTTATTGAGACTTAATTAATATACTATATAACCCATCCATAAAAAACTCCAGGCTACCTGTGATCTGTCTTTGGTTTGACAAATGGAATTTATCCTCATAAGTTAGTGTTCTAAATTTCTTACTAAGGGGTGGGGGAGATAGCTCAGTAGAATAAGTACTTCGCTGGCAAACTCAAGGGCCTGAGTTCAATCCCTGGTTCTGCCAAAAATAAATGAATAAGTAAATAAATAAATTTCTTACTAAGAACCTAATTAAAACACTAATACTTTTTTTAAAAGTCCTGTGATGCCAGACTGGAGCTATAGCTCAGGAGTGCAATATGTGTTCAGCATGCAAAAGGCCTTGGGTTTAATTACCACTACTTTACAAAAGAAAAAATGCAGGGCTCACTGGCCTTTCATGTATCCAGTTAACCTACAGTCTTCAATTTTAGAATATACCCATCACCCTTAATAACTACTTGTAGACATTAGTGGTCACTCTCTCTGTGCCCCCAACCTATAGCTGCCTCCATAACCACCTCTCTACTTTCTCCCTTGTGGATTTTTCCCATTCTTCAGGTATTACGTCAGTAGAATCACACAACTTGTGAGATCTTATTTTGAGAAAAAGTGTAGGGAAAATGCAATGGTCTGTTTTTCTGCTCTTATGATTTTCTTGTCTTAACTCTTGGAATCTTTCTGTGTGCAAAGAGCATTTTCCTAATTCCTGTTGTTGGTGAGAGCAGGAGGGAGAGAGGGACACTCCTTTGCTGGTTCTCTGAGGTGCCTCCCAGCTGGAGTCTTGCTAAACATCTTGGGAGGGTAGTTCAGTGGTGGAGTAATCTCTATCACCCACAAGGTTCTGGATCAATGCCCAGCAGCAGCAATTGAAGAAAAGTGTCTTCTCCATGCTGACTGACACGGGAGCATCCTAAGTCACCTTGTCGGGTAGCCAGTGCTATCTGCAAGGTCTCCAACATGTAAAATCCTTATTAAGGTAGTGTGAAGCCAAATACAAAAGCCCACGGGGAGGCCTATGAGAAAAAAATTGAGTCGAACACCAGAGCATTTGCAGTCATGTGGCAGGCAACAGTCTTCTGTCAATGGCAGAGCACAGATCTGAGGGGGCCCCCTAAGGTCATGCTGCTCAGTGACAGCGTGGCCGTCTCAGTTAAGTGTACTTTACGATACTCCTACAGTCATTAAATCACCTAACCTTGTGTGTCTCAGAGTGTGTCGCCATCATTAGGAATGCTTGACTACAGCTCAGACATTAGGCACAAGCAGACAGAAGCAACAGGGGAGTTGGGGTATGGCCCCTGTGCTTAAAATTGGGCAGAAATCAGATCAGATTAAGAGAAAATTCAGCTAGCTGCCCAACCAGCGATCTCACATACCCAGTGTTAGGGAAAGGTCTCTGCTATTCTTTATTTTTGTATTTCTGTAGTGTTGGAGATAGAACCCAGGGCCCTGCCTGAATCCACCTATGGTCCTCTGGTGTCTAATATTTGCCTCTCTCTGTCTCTGTCTCTGTCTCTGCCTCTGCCTCTGTCTCTGTCTCTGTCTGTCTGTCTGTCTGTCTGTGTGTCTGTCACTGTCATTCTCTTTCAATGTGTGTGTGTGTGTGTGTG
>PVKA01033943.1:0-23897 GCA_004027165.1 Ctenomys sociabilis | reverse complement strand
GCCCAGAGCTCCTTAAACTCGGTGAACCCCACTGTGCCAGACATATCTCTATCCAGCATTGAAACCATAAGCCGACAAATCTCCAGGTTAAAAGGTTTGTATCCTCCAGCAATGCCCAACTATGTCAGACATCTTTGTAATTCATCAGCATCTATTTGCCCATCCTGGCCGGCCACTGCAGCGAAGTAGCCATACAGCAGATCCTGCGTCTGCGTGGGAAAGGCCGCCCCTCCATACTCGCCAGGCCGCCGCCCATGCCGGGGTGTCCGGGGTATGCCATGGTGCAGGCTGCGTGCTCTCAAAGGAATTTTTAAAGGTCTTTTCAGATTTTCAGGGAAACCACATAATCCATACTTGTAGCAAAGGCCACATCAAGGGACTCCTACCTGAGGCTACCATTTCAACTATGTTCAAATGAACCCATTATTCTGAGCAGAATAAAATGGTCAGAAGAGGAAGTGAAGACCATGGACCTAGCCAGAAATGAGATACCAAGAACTTGCTCTGAAAAGCCAGCAACCGTTCAAGACTTGAGTGGGGTGGGTAAGGAAGATGCCAAAAAAAATTAAGATGTGTGCACATGTATTAACTCCTGTAATGAATGTAATTATTGGGTACAGCAAATGTGTACTATAAATAAGAAAAAATTAGGGCCAGGGAGATAGCTCAGTAGAATAAGCTCTTGCCTGGCAAGCACAAGGTCTTGAGTTCAACCCCCACTACTGCAAAAATAGTGCTCGTTTCGGCAGCACATATACTAAAATTGGAACAGTACTGCAAAAATAAATAAATAAATAATAAAAAAAATTGAAAAGGACTGGGGTATGCCTTGAATCCTAAACTTGTACTAGCTGGGAATCAGCTGCCAAAGCTGTACAGATTCCATAGAAGATATTTTCCAGTGCCACTTCAGATATGGCCATGGACGATCATGGCCGAGGAGAAATTTCATAGAGGACAAAGCTAGAGTCAAGGAGGTATGTGGTCCTGGAGAGTTATTTTTCCAGAGGCTTAACCAAAGATAGTTTGAACTAGCCATGATAATTCTGTTGTCAGAGCTGGGATAATTTTCAATTTATGCCAAGAAGGATTCAATAATTTCTATGGGCCAAGGGTTGATATATTTTCCTTTCCTCTTTTTTTTCCAATTGGGGTCTTTTCTTAAAAGGGTCTTACTGTATTGACTGTCTCTTCTTTTGTTGCTGGGACAAATACCTGACACTCAAAATGAAGGAAGGAAAGGTTTATTTAGCTTTAGTTACTGAGGTTTCAGTCTATACTTGGTTGGCTCCAAGGCAGAGTGGCACATGGGAGAGAGCATCATTTTGTGGCAGTGGCATCAGCTCAGGCAGCTAGCTAGCCTCTCAGCCCTCCTTACATTACAAATTACGTGCCCCAGGGCAGATGCAGCAGCCACACCCACAGTAATCACAAACTCCAGAAGCTATTCCATGACCACATAAGGCTTTGGGGGGACACCTAGACATAAATGATAACAGTGACCATGCTGGATTTGAAATCTCAAATATAGCTTGGGCTGTCTTGACTTTACAGTACTCCTGAGAGGGCTAGGATTGCCCTATCCTCCTGGGTAACAGGTCTGGAAAGTCTTTAATCTTTTGTTTCAGCAAAATTTGGTTTAGTTCCAGATGGGCTTTCTTTCATTTTCCAATAGTTCTTGTAAATAAGATCTTATTTATTTAGCTTTTTGAGACAATTCTCACTGGATAGTTCAGGCTAGCGGTGAACTGCCTGTATAGACCAGGCTGTCCTCAAACTCATGGTGATCTCTCCTGTCTCAGCCTCTGTATGGGATTATAGCCATACACCACCATGGCTAGTATACAATCTGTCCTAAAGCATTTAGCTTTAAAATCTGATAGTAAATATATTAAACAGCTATCTCCTTATATAAATTTTGCATTCTATATAGGAGTAATCTCTGTTTTTAGGGAAGGGTCTGCAGAGTGTTCAGGGTCTCACTACTAGATCAGACTCTTTTTTTTTTTTTTTTTTTTTTTTTTGTCTTTTTGAGACAGGGTCTCGCTATGCAGTTCAGGCTGGCTTTAAGCTCACTTTGTAGCTCAGGCTGGTCTCGAACTCACAACAATCCTCCTGCCTCAGCCTCCCGAGTGCTGGGATTACAGGCATGTGCCACCACGCCCGGCTAGATCAGACTCTTTAGTGATATGCCTGTTTACAGCCTCCCAATAGCTAGGATTACAGGCTTGTGCCACCACGCCCAGTCTCTAGGTATGATCTCTAGAGGCGTTTATTTCAAGACTTATTTTGGGGGGGCGTCTTCTTTCTCTTCCACATACTAAAAAACTAAACTGCTTATAGTATTTGTGTTAGATTTTTGAGTCAGGTGCTAAATTGCCTTGGCTGGCCTCCAGTTCTCTATTCTGACTAACCCTTTGGAGTAGCTGATACTACAGGTGTGCTCACTGCACCTACTTATTTTTCCTTTCAAATGTTAAACTGTGGAAGATGACAATTATATGCAATTTATGGGTGGAACTAGTTAGACTACTGTGGAGCTATGGACATATACAAAGCTTTTTTTTTTTTTTTTAAAAAAAAAAAACTTTACAAAGCTATTTTAAATACAGCCATCTTTTTCATGGGTGGGAGGATTCGGGACTGAACTCAGCACCACCTTCTCGTGTCTTGCAGTTCAGGCTGGTCTTGTATTGTCCCCTTGCCTCAGCATCCAGAGTTGCTGACTTACAGGGTGTGCATCACCGGACTGGGCTAAATGTCACATCCGTAAATTTCAATCCCATGGATTAAAATTTGTTTTTCTCCTCGTGGCTTAAAAACTTTAAAAGTTTCACTATTACTATATCTGGGAACGAAGATGCGTGCAATAGGTGAATTTGACTCCACCTTGGCTGCTACTGCCCCACTTTTTCCTCACTCCTTTACCTGCTCCTGTGGACTTCCATTGCACCTCCAAAGTCTGGCTCGTACTGCTTTCAAGAAGTCCAGGGCCTTTTGGCCTCCTCAATCCAGGACTTTGAGCATCAAGTTGTGCTTGGATCCCGTAAGGGCAGCGACCACGCCCCCCACGGTCTTTGCTTGGGTCCTCCGGTCTCAAACTGGGCTTGCGCAGCAGTGGAGAATGTCGTGTGCTAGGTTCGGGCGAGAAGCTAACTCCGCCATGTTTGTTTCGGGCAGCCCAGATTTGGGGGGGAAAATGGCTCCGGACCCGCCCCTGGGGTTTCTTCCTCTGTGCGCAAGTGCGGAAGTGCGCTGACCCAGAGGTGACTGGTTTCCGGCCGGTGGTGCTGCACCGGCTTCCAGTAGACGTGTAACGGAGGGTGACCCGCAGCCATGGCCGAGAGGAAAATTAACGGTGGTAGCGGCGGCGCTTCCACTTCCTTGTCGAGTACGAATTTACTCTTCTCCTCCTCGGCCACGGAATTCAGCTTCAACGTTCCCTTCATCCCAGTCACTCAAGCCGCCGCCGCCTCGGCCTCGCTGCTCTTGCCTGGAGGTAGTAGTAACCCCAGGGCGGTCCCGCGGGTCGAGTGTGTCGGGGGCGGCGGGCAGGGTTCGGGGTCGGACTCAACCCACTCTCTGGAGCGCTTGCGGGGCCAGCATTGGCGAGATTCGGGGTTTGGGATCTTGGAGGCGGGGCACAGGTGAGGAGGCTCGCGTTTCTCTCAGAATTCGGAGTGCTGAGTTGTCTAGACACTAATTCCCTAGCTTCTGGACACTAGTTCCACTGGCATTTCGCAAGGCTGTTTTTTTTTTTTTTTAATTCTGTTTTTTTTGTTTTTGGTCGCGGCAGCTATGTCCTCGGCCTTCCACAAGTTGTTGAACACACCCACTGGTGTTCTGAGTGCTGGCATGGAGTGAAGATAGATTAGACAGTAGCCGTCCCTTAGCTGAAAGGATACAATAGGCTGTCTTCCAGGTGAGGCTAGTGTACAAGAGACTATCTCATGGATAGACGGTTCTCTGCCCAGAAAAAACTTGTAATGTTTCCAAATACAGATTCAGCATGCTTTTCTCCAAGCAGCGTTTTTTTTTTTTTTTTTTTTTTTTTTCTCTCAGGCTCTCCACTCCCATGAGCACCTCTTTTTTTATTGTCTTGGGAGATGTTTTTTCTCTTAATTTTGAGACAAGTTTTTTCGAAGTCGCTGAGTTACCCACACTGGGCTCGAACTTGTGTTCCTCCTCCCTCACCCTTCCCAATCCCCATCCAGGGTGCTGAGTACTGGGATTTCAAGTGTGTACCACCACGCCCAGCTGGGAGATTGCTTTTGATGCTTTTGTGGCTTAACCTAGACCATAGTGTTTAGGAGTATGGATCCAAACCCAGACCCTGCCGGTCGGTAGCTTGGAGTGGGAGCACAGGCCTGTTATTACAGCTCTGTGCTTCAGTGTCCATATATGTGCTCGCTGTGAAAGGTTCTTTTTTGCAAAACCCAGAGTATAGTGCCCGATAGTGTAAGGTAAATGTTTGTTAAGTAAACACGTTTGGACTGTGGACTTCTTAAAGTTTGCAGCAACAACTTAGTTCTCTTTTATTTCCAGGACCTGTTTAGTGTCTAGCACTTAGGTCTTCATTGAGTGTTGACTTTGTTTTTTGAGACAGGGCCTCACTATGCCGTTCTGGCTGGCTTTAAACTGGTGGTAGGCAGTACCTTAAGCCTTCCAAGTGCTGGAGATACAGGCTCTTCTGCATCATCACACCTGGGTGGATTGATTCCAGTGAATAATTTGGTCTTTGGAAAGCTTCTTGGGAAGTGAAGAAAGGCATCATTGGAAACAGCTGTACCTAAAAGTTTCCCTTGTGTCAAACTTTGTGGACTTGTCATTACCCGACAGGTGCACATAGTTGTTTATTCTAACCCCCCTCCCCACAAATGTCAACATCATGAAGGTAAGGACTGAGTTTTACTTGCTAGAGTATGTGCAGTCGTTGGAGTGCAGTAGACAAAACAGTCAGTAGGGGTTTGTTGAATGAATGAGAGGATGGGCGCCAGTGTGTCTGTCTCATTTAGGCAGTGTGATAGAAACGATAGACCTTGCTGTCCCAATGAAGAGCTGGCATGACTAGAGCTGAATGGTGTGCTAAGCTTCTATATCATCCTCTGCTTCATGTCTTTCTTTTTTTGGGGTGGGGGGACTTGAGAGAGGGTTGTACTATGTAGCTCAGGCTGAACTTGAATTTGTGATCTGATCTCTTACCTCAGCCTCCCGAGTGCTGGGATTACAGTTGTGTGCCCAGCTATGTCTTTTTTTTTTTTAAACCAGGAAGTGAACTCAGGGCCTTGTGCTTACCAGGCAGGTGCTGTACTGCTGAGCTACATCCCCAGCCATATCTTTTTGTATAGTATCTGGCTTGTGTGTGTCACTGTCAGTCAGTGCTAGACAGTTTCACTGTCGTGTACATTGTCTTTAAAATTCTTTTTTGTTGGAAACAACCTTTTTTTGTTAGAATGTTAAGGCTTTTTAGAAGTAAAATTATTATTTTATATTTATTTTTTGAGACAGGGTCTTGTTATGCAGTTCAGGCTGGCCTTAAACTCATGGGGATTCTGTTGCCTCAGCCTGGGAGTGCTGGGATTACAGGTGTGTGCTACCACACCAGGTTTATTTATTTATTTTAGATAGGGTCTTGCTATGTAGTTAGGGTCTGAAACTCACTGTGTAGTCTAGTCTAGCACCTGGGATTTCAGGCACGCCTCCAAGGGCATAAATTCCTTCCTTCCTTCCTTCCTTCCTTCCTTCCTTCCTTCCTTCCTTCCTTCCTTCCTTCTTTCCTTTTCTTCTCATTTCTGGGGCTTTTGCACTCAGCTGCATTCCCACCCTTTTATTTTAAAATTTTTCATTTTGAGAGAAAATCTCACTAAGTTTCTAAATTCCCCTGACTGGGCTAAAACTTTGATCCTTTCCGGAGCCTTAGCCATCCAGCATGCTGAGATTGCAGGCCTGTGGCACCATGCCTGTGCAACATTTCTTGAATGAGTATCTAAATATTCAGATGAAGGGTATGAGAGAGAAGAATGTTCTGACAGGCTTGAGATTTCTGGTTAAAATCTAGATGTTAGTGAGAAACAACTGGTGAAAGTACATGGGGTATTTAAGATACTAAATTCAGTGTTAGGTGTGTGTGGCTAAATCTGTTGGAAAATAGTGTCTGGAACACATACAGACAAAGTTGGGAGTGTTGCGAGTATGCAAGTGCTCCCTAAGGTTTTTGATCTAGGTGGATACATGTCCACGTGAAATTAGAAGGTGCCCTGAGATGAATCTAGTGAAATATTGCGCTCAGTGTTTTTTATTTAAAATTGATGCTGATTAGAAAAATGTTTCTTGTTGTAGGTCAATCTCAAGTTCTTTTTCTTTTTTTGGCAGAACCAGGGATTGAACTCAGGCCCTTGCACTTGCCAGGCAAATGCTTATACTGCTGAGCTATCTCCCTAGCCCCCTCAAGTTCTTTTGAAGGGTAAAGCAATCTGGGGCTAGTGGCACACACCTGTAATCACAGCGCTTGGGAGACTGCAGCAGGATTGTGAATTTGAGGCCAGTTTGGGTGACTAACAAGTTCCCCATTATCTTGGATTACATAGGGAGATCTTTTTTCCAAAAAGAAACAAATTTTAAAAAAAGGTGATGAAAGGTATCACAGAGATTTTTCATTGGAGGATGAGATAAGAGAATAAGTGTGAGGATCACAGGACTGCAGAGAGGTGGGAATTAGAAATATATCAGAAGGGCCAGCCAAATAGTTCAGCGGATTAAAGTGCCTGCTTAGGCAGATGCAGGGGCCAGGGATTCAATCCCAGGGCCTACTGGGCTGGCCCCGCCCCTGGGGGCGCACTGAGACAGCAATCAGGACTAGGCATGGTGGCATGTGTCTGTAATTCCAGCACTTGGGAGGCTGTAAACAGGAGGATTACTATAAGTTCGATCGGTGTAGTGAGACCCTGTACTAAAATTAAAATAAAGAAAAGAAATATATCAGAAAAACAGAATGATGCAAACAAAGGAAGGCTCTTTTGCAGGAGTTTTTAGTTATAAAGAAACAAGTGATAGAGGTACCTTTCCCATAGTGTACCATTCATAATTCCAAAAGAAACAGCCCCAAGTGTTATATCTGGGTTATATTCATAATTGTCTTTTGGGCTATAGCCCAAACTGGAACAGTGGAGTATTTGGGTGTAAATTATAGTGGGATCACCCTAGAAGCTCAAGAAAAAAATCTCTGTGAACCCAGTGGACTCCATCAGTAGAAGTGAGAAGCTGACACTATGGTACGTCTGGGGCGCAGGGGTCATAGTCTGCCTCTGTGTTGGGACTAGCTCCACCTGTGTCATGGACTCCTCACCTCCAGCAGCAGAAGATGAAAGGGAATGACAAGGAAAGGAAAGATTAGGAGGAGGAAGATGAAAGCTGCACCTCAAGGGCTTATTTAATGTTCAGTAAGGATGAGTGGGTTGGCTTTTGAGGTCATATAGAGGGAAATACTTTCATTTTATAACTTGGTAGCAAGGCAGCAGCGACATTAAGTTGATATTACCCATAGTGAAGCTTAAGTTGGGCAAAGAAGTGAAAACTTCTTAGCCTTTTTTTTTTCTGATTTAGTGTTATGTAATGACTATAATTATTGGTTATGACACTGCATGTTTTAAGGATGGTCATTAATGACTGATCCACTTTACCTGGGAAATACAAATGCTACAGGCCCGTTTGTATAGTTGCCTTGACAGTAAGAGCTCTGACACACCCTTTCTTGGCAACAGACTACCTTTAGCTTCTTGTGACTGTTGAAATAAAAATATATGTATTAGTGTTTGAATTATATCTTACTAGGGGAGAGAAAAGATTCAAATTAATAAGTAAAATAGGTATAGATTTTGTCTCTGTTCGTAAAAGCTCCTGTATCCTTATGTATTAACAAAATAAATGATAACTATGTTTAAGAAGTATAAAGGATGCCCTACCAAAGTGTGAACAGTATTAGCAATGATAATCTGTGGGAGGTGGGATTATGAGTGAAATGTAATTTTTCTTTTATTATTTATTTATTTTTTGGTACTGGTACTACACTCAGGACATGACTATACTAGGCTAGTGCTGTACCATAGAGCTATCTCCTCAGCCTGCCTTTTTCTTTTTCTTTTGGGACATTATTTGGCTTAGTTATCTACACTGGCCTTGTATTTTGTTGTTTGGTTTTTTGAAACTGGGTCTTGCTGTGTAGTTCAAGCTGGCCTGAAGCTCACTATGTAGTCCAGTCTGGCCTCAAACTTGTGATGATCCACCTGCCTCAGCCTAAGTGCTGGGATTACAGGTGTGAGCCATCACACTCAGCTACCTGGCGTTCGATTTGTGATCCTTCTACTGTAGTCTCTTGAGTGGCTGGGATTACAACTTTGTAGCACCATGAGAGGCTAGATTTTTTAAAATTCGTGTTGTCTAGTTTTTCACTTTAAAGAAAATGTTTGTAAATTAGTTTAGGTTTTTTTTCTTTTTTTTTTGTATTTAGTGCAGGGTCTACAGGGCTCACTACACAGATTGGACTCATAGTGATTCTCCTGTTTTCAGTCTCCCAGTTGCTGGGATTACAGGCATGTGTGTCACCACGCCCAGTCTCAATCATTGTCTCAGCATGCCCCAGGAGGTGGGGCTGGCACAGCAGGCTGGGGATTCGAACCTCCAAACTCTGTGTCTGCCTGAGCAGGTGCTTGAATCCGCTGACCTATCTGACTGGCCCTGTTTTTTAGTATTTTGAGGCAGGTGAGCTATGTAGTTTGGGCTGACCTTAAACTTACAAGGTAGCCTAGACTACCCTTGAACTCATGGCAGTCTTCCTTCAGCCTCTGAAGAGTTGAGATTATAGGCATGTGTCACTGCATCTGACATTTTTATTTTTTTTTCTTGCAGAAATATATTACAGTAATAAATTAAGTATAATTAAAAGTTCTTCATTACAGATCCTTATGGAATGGTAATGTACCCTTTAAACCATTTGTTGTCTTGTTCTGTTTCAGAGGATTCCACAGATGTTGGTGAGGAGGACAGCTTCCTTGGCCAGACTAATGTTCACACGTCCACCCCACAGACATTTAGTTACTTCTCTCAGGTATCAAGCAGTAGTGATCCTTTTGGAAATATTGGACAGTCACCCTTAACAACTATAGTAACATCCGTTGGACAATCAGCCTTCTCCAAGCCACAGACTGCTGTCCCTTTTACAACCGAATCCCAAGATGGATTGACTGCATTTCCACCGTCTGTTTCAAAGGCTCAGTATGGTGCTCCACCTTCTTCACAGATGGGAATAAATCCTTATCTGCCTTCTCAACCAACTGGTCTCCCTCCTTCAAATTTTGGGAGCCCACCCCAAGGAACCCTCCAACAAGGATATAATCCATATCGCCATACCCCTGTCAGCAGCAGGGCTAATCCTTACATTGCACCCCCACAGCTGCAACAGTGCCAAATGCCGGCCCATCTCCCTCACCCTCCAACCTCTGGACCCCCAGTACAGACTTACCAGATGCCCCCAGCCTCTTTGCCCCCGGTATGTGAACTGGTTTTATGTTCTAGTTGTATGATTCATTTTCTCTCTCCCTCTCCCCTCCCCCTCCCTCTCCCTCTCTTCTTCTTTCTCCCTTTCCCTCCTCCTCCCTCCCTCCCCTTAGGTAGTGTTTTAAAAGAACTTTATATATTTTGTATTTTATATGATGCAATATTATTTTCAGAGGCTATTTTTCAAAAGCTGCATGCTTTGAAATATTCTTATAAAGGTAGCTTATTGAGGGCATATATTTTAGTTTATATTACTTGTTTACTGAACTAAGCATTTTAATGAGTTAGCCAAATTCCAATATTACCATGTTTTAGTGTTAGTTACTAATAATAAATGACATGTAGGATGTGTGAGAGTTAAGACTTTTTATTTTGAGACAGAGTCCTGCTAGTTCAGGCTGTTTTTGAGCTCACTATGTATCCCAGGCTGGCCTCAAACTCATGGTGACTCTCCTGTCTCGGCTCTCTGAGTGTTGGGAGTATAGGTATGTACCACTATGCCCAACAAGACAGGTTTTTTTTTTTTTTGTTTTTTTTTAAATGTATTGAGGGGCCAGGGAGGTGGGGGATGGCTCAGTGGAATAAGCGCTTCCCTGGCAAGCACAAGGACCTGAGTTCAATCCCCAGGTCCGTTACAAAAAAAAAAAAAACAGGATCTCATTACACAGATCAGACTCAGTCCTCCTGTTTTCAGCCTCCCACACACTGGATAGTTATTGTTTTAAAAGATTGTTGTCTTCCCATCTTTTTTTTTTTCAGCAATGGGGATTGAATTTAGGGGTCTATACTGAGCTATATTCTTAGTGTTTAAAATTTTTTACTTTTAGACAAAGTCTTGTTAAATTGCTAAACTACCCAGGCTAATCTCCGTTTTGAGATCCTCATGCCTAAGCCATCTAGACTGCTGAGGTTACAGGTGTGGCTTATCTTTAACTTTTCAATTGAAACACTCAATTACAGGAACTAAAATTGATTTCTCCAGTAATTGTTTCTTTTTTTTTTTTCTTATTTTTGTTTTTTTAAGAGAAGGTCTTGCTATGTAGCTCAGACTGACCACGAACTCATGGGGATTCTCCTGCCTCAACCTCCCAAGTGCTGGGATTACAGGTGTGTGCCAGCATGCCCAGCTTCTCCAGTAGTTTATTTGTATTCATGCAATTTGGATCTAGACAGTAAAATCATTTCTCAAAGGGGGTTGATGAAATAGCGTTGTGTAAAATTTATGAAATTCCTTTATGCTTTTTCCTTAGTTATTTGTTCTGGTAATTTCCAAAGGAGTTTTTTTTTGAAAGAGAGAGGAAGCTGGGTGAAGGGTTGCTGCCTGTAATCCATTGGCTAAGGTACAGGGAGGATCACAATTTCGATGCCAGTCTGGGTAACTTAGCAAGACCCTGTCTTGGAAGAAAAAGGAACAGGAATGTTGCTCATTAAGTAGAGTACTTGCCCTGTACTCCTGAAGCCCAGAGTTCAGTTCTTAGTGCTGAAAAATACTAGCTACAGACAAGGTCTCATTGTGGTGCCTAGGCTGACCTTGAACTCCTGTGCACAAGAGATCCTGCTTCAGTCTTCCAAGTAGCTGGACTGGGGCGCATGCATGCCATTGCATCTGGCTTGATTTCATTCTGTTCTATGTTTTATCTGTTTTCTAGGCAGACTTCTTATGGAATCTATGATTTTTATGATCTTTGTTTTTGTGAACATAATTTTATTTATTGTAAATGTTTTTATACAGCGATTTTAATGGCCTTATAGAGTTCTAATACTTGAAATAATGTTTTTGTTTTGTTTCTGGTAGTAGTGGTTGAATTTAGGGAGTGCCAAGCTACATCCTCAGCAGTTTAATTAAAATTTTTGAGGCATGTCTGGCCAGGTTGACCAGTCTGGTTTTAAACTTGTGATCCTCCTTTTACAGCTTTCTCTGTGCTACCACACCTGGCCCAATTTACTGTTTTTAGTATTTAGTACAGGGACGCACCTCAGACTCATAGTGATTCTCCCATTTTTCAGCTTCTTCAGCACTGGGATTACAGGCATGTGCCACCATGCCCGGTTTCAGTGGCTGGCTCAGCATGCCCAGGGGTGGGGGCCTGCATAGCGTGTGGTGCCCAGAATCAAGACCTGATTCCTGTGCTTGCCTGAGCAGGTGCTTAGTCCACTGACCTATCTCGCTGGCCCTCTAATTTACTGCTTTTAATGTAATTTAATTAAGTTTCTGTTAGAAATTGACATTGTTTCATGGTTTTTCTTTATAAATAACCATTTGGTGACATCTCTTTGAATAAATTGGGAAAATTTTGTTTTTATAATTACATATTTAGGATAAATTCTTTGAAGTAGAATGGCTGGGTTGAGAAACATTGGTATGGGGGCACAAGCCTGTAGTCTTAGGAACTGCGATGGGAGGTCACTGCCAATTGAAGGCCAGCTTAGGCTAAATAGTGAGTTCAAGGCCAGCCTGAAATGCATAGCAAGATGCTGTCTTATAAAAAAAAAAAAAAAAAAAATTAAATGATGGGAGACATACTGCTATTGATATCATGAAGGTGTTAATTTATTTTAACATCAAATTGTATAGAAATCTAATTCACTTTGTAATTGATTTGGTGATTTAGTATTTTTTTTTTTTTAATTTAATTGCTTTGGGGTTTAAATATTACAATAAGTAGTTATTCCCAGAAATATTGGTAGCAGGACTGGCTTTAGCTCAGTGGTTCCTTCGACAACACCTTGTTGATCATGTGGTCTGGTGGCTTCCAGAAATATTGGTAGCATAATTATCATTAATATCTATTTTAGTCTAAAGCACATGCGAAATTATTTTGGACAAATATGACAGTCTTAACTTTCTTGACTTTTTAGATTTCTCCTTCAGTGCACTCACCAACACAACAGCAAGTGCTTGCTAAACCTGCAGGCCCCTCTGTGCAGGGGCCACCTCCTTTTGTACTTCAAAATCAGTATGAACCTATCCAGCCCCATTGGTTTTACTGCAAGGAGGTAGAATACAGACAAGTATGGATGCCTTTCAGTGTGCTGGATTCTTCACATCTTGAAGAAGTGTATAATTCAGGTAAGTGCTGATAGGCATCATTCACATCTGATTTTAGGAAGAGAAAGTATAATAAGTGTCTATGGCCTACTTTTGTGAATTTCAGTTCATTAATCTTTGTAGAGCCCACCAGATTCTATACCTTAGGATGGTGATACTATTGGAAATCCTGAGTTATCTGAGCAAGGTGTTTGCAGAAATGATTTTAGTCATTCCTTTGTTTAAAGATGATTTTAGTCATTCCTTTGTTTTAAGTGAGAGCTTTCCTATACTCCTTATTCATTTGTAGTTATGGAGGCATATAACATTTTATAACTTAAATGTTATGAAGCATTTTCTGTGGAACTCTGGATCCTGGAGATGCTCTTTGAAAAATATTCGCAGTCTTGAGTAAGCTTCTTTTGTGTGTTTGTGTCACTGGGAATTGAACCCAGTACCTCTGCACTCAGCTATATCCTCATCCCTTTTTAAATTTTGAGAACAAGCCAGGCATGATGGTACATGCCTGTAATCCTAGCACCTGAGACAGGAGGATTATTGCAAGTTTGAGGTCAACTGAGGCTACATAGTAAGACTTAACCTTAAAAAACCAGAATGAGGAGATGGCAGAAAAAATAAATGAGAACAAGATCTTGCTGCTTGCTAAAATCCAGCCTGGGCTTAACTTTGTGATTGTTTGCCTGAGCCTCTGAGTGCTGGGAGTCATGTGCCACCATACCTGCCTCCACTTCTTCAGAGAGATGGTGTGCTGAGGTTCTGAGAAGTCTTGTACCACAGAAACACATTTTTCTCTTTGTCTGAATATTCTTTGTCATTGGACTTATGGTCCATTGGTATTCTCTAGTATCCTTCATGGAACATTGCTGTATGTGGATATTACTACTAAAACTTAAAAAAATTAATGAGTTTGATAATGGCTTTAAAATTTTCTTTCTTTTTTTTTCAGAACCGGAGATTGAACTCAGGCCCTTGTGCTTGCCAGGGAAGCACTTCTTCCACTGGGCCATCTCCCTGACCCTAAAATTTTCTTTCTTTATAAAGAACATATTTTTCTTTCTAAAATTTTTTTTCTCTTAAAAGTCAGTTTGGAGTGTGGCATACACCTGTAATACATTCTGGAATGCTGCAGCAAGAGGTTCACTGGTTTGAGTCTGGCTCAGTCAATTCAGTGACTTAAACCCTCTTTGTTTTTTTGAGATAGGGTCTTCCTATGTAGTTGAGGCTGGCCTTGAACTCACTCTTTAACCCAGTGTAACCTCAAACTTGTGACAGACCTCCTGCCTCAGGCTCCCATGTTGGGATTATAGTTGTGTACCACCACACCCAACTTAGGGAGATCCTATTTCATAATTAAAAAGAGCTGGGAATATACCTCAGTGGAATGGCCCTAGATTCAATCCCTATGCTGCAAAAAAGTTATAATTTTGAGTAACATGGGTTAATGTTAAACTTTTGTATTTAAATAAAAATGAGCCTGGTTGTTAGTCATTAAATGTTGATCAGTCATAATATTCTTATTTGCCATTTTTAAATAGGTCTTGCATTGGTTGGGGACAATGTGGTCTTTGTTTTCTAGTCCAGCCAGACCCAGAGAGTGTGGTTCTAGGCACAGATGGAGGACGATATGATGTTTACCTCTATGACCGAGTAAGGAAAGCTGTGTACTGGGAAGAGGAGCCAGCTGAAGTGAGGCGTTGTACTTGGTTTTATAAGGGGGACACAGATAGCAGATTCATTCCCTACACAGAGGACTTCAGTGAAAAGCTAGAGGTATGAATGCCTTATTTATGCCTTTCTTTAAAAATTGTAGGTCCAGTATGCATTGGAGTTTTATGTGATACCACTCACTATTGGAGCTGACTTTATGTACAAGAAAGCCTGTCTTGATGCTGTTCACAATGATTACTTTTGCTTGAGACTGAGTCTCACAGTGTAGCCCAGGTTGAACTTGTGATCTTCTTGCCTTACCTTGTATTACAGCTGTGTACCAACACACTTGTCAAGGAGATTGCTTTTAAGTGGTGCCACCATTCACAAAGTGATGATCGTAGTTTCTGTATGTAAAAATAGTGTGTGCTTTTCTGGGACACATCACAGATCTAGTAAGGTGTTTGTATCAAACTTTCAAAAGAATGTAGGTTTCCAGATTTGATGTTGCCCTTAGATGCCAAGTATACAGACATTTTCAAATTAAGTTTAGCAAGAGTTTGAAATCACCTTTGACTTGTGAAAATAAATTTGAAGCAGAATAGGAAGAAATGTCAGCTCTGTTATTAGTTTTTTTTTTAAAGACTTCTTAACAATTTATACTTGTCAAAAGGGGTATGTATAATGATTGTGTCAGTGGTTACCCTTGCCTGCTGCTGAATCTTTTCCTAAGAGGCCTGCTTCACTTCTGCTTTTCAGAAAGCAGAGTGGTGTGGCTGAAAAAAGAAAAAGAAATTGGTGGCACAGTAAGGAGTTTGGAGGCAGAAAGTCTCAGATAGGAGTGAACCACAGTTCTGCCATTGCTGCAACCAGTTGTGTAGTCTTCTGTAAACATGTACAGTACTTTAGATGTTTATTATGGATTAAACCATGTCTCTGTCCCCACTCTGCCTTGAAGTGTGTTGAAGGTACTAAGTCCTAGTGCCTCAGAACATGACCTTTTTGAAAAGTGGGTCATCACAAATAAAATTACCTAAGATGAGATCATACTTGAGTAGGGTAGACCCAGTCCAGTGGTGGCAAACCTATGCAGTGTGCCTTGGGGGGCTGTTGTGTCATTGAAAGCTCTAAAAAGTTCCCTATCACTGCTTCAATCCAGTGTGTCCATGTAAGAAGACAGCTATGTTAAGACTGATAGGGAGAATACTGTGTGACAACTGAGGTAAGCGTTGGAGTCATGGACTCCAAACCAAGGAATGTCAAAGATTGAGGACAACACCAGGAGGTAGAAAGAGACAAGGAGGGTTTCGTTACAGGCTTCAGAGGGAACATCGGCAACTCCTTGTTTTGGACTTCTCATCTCCAGCACTATGAGGCAATAAGTTTAAGTTACTCATTTGGTGGTACTTCATGATAGCAATACTAGAAAACCAATATACTGTCCAAACCTTGGCTTTCGCTTCTGAATAATGAGGATAATATTTAGGAGTGGTTGAGAGTAATTATTTAAATGAAGTAATACATATTAGCTAATGAAAATGCTTATCAGTACATTAGAGCTGCTTTACTGTTGATTTTACCACCATTATAATTTTAATTTTTCTCTCTACATATTTTTCTTGATATGACATAGCTTTGTCAAACTGGGTTATGTGTTTTCTTTATGGTAGGCTGAATATAAAAAAGCTGTAACCACGAACCAGTGGCATCGAAGATTAGAATTTCCAAGTGGAGAGACTATTGTTATGCACAATCCAAAGGTAAAGGTATTTTTGAAGCTACGAAAGTGTTAAGTATGTTTTAAGAGTGGCTTTGCTTTATGTGTTTGATAAATGTTCATTTTTAGTAATTTCTGCAGTTGCAATATATAAGGGTACTGTTTTAAAATAGTTTATTGTAATTATTGATTGTGGAAACAGTACTATCAGTCAGCTTCTTTTGTTAGTGGAGCACAGTGCCTGACATCCACAGTTTAAGGGAGGAGAAGTTTAATTTAGTTTATAGTTTCAGGGTACATAGTCCATGATCAGGTGGTACCAGAGCAGACATATGGCAGTAGAGCAGAGGTACTTGCTTGTGGTAGCTGGGAAGCAGAGCAGGGAACTAGGACCAGAAAGGAGGGGACATGAGACCACCCATGTACCCAGGGCAATGCCTCTAGGTCTTGCCCAGGTACCACCTGAAGTGTGCTTTACAAATCCTCTAGGCTACCAGGCCGATCAAGGTGATGCAGTTAAATTTAGCCCCTACACAAAAATGTAATTTTTTTATTTTTTTATTTTATTTTATTTTTTTTGTCTTTTTTGAGGCAGGGTCTCACTATGCAGCTCAGGCTGGCCTTAAGCTCACTTTGTAGCTCAGGCTGGTCTCGAACTCACAACAATCCTCCTGCCTCAGCCTCCCGAGTGCTGGGATTACAGGCCTGCGCCACCACGCCCGGCTCAAAAATGTAATTTTTTAAATCAGATTTTATTGGTACGCTTTAGATACATGTAATGATCGTAGTCATCATACAGAATTTTTTTGTTTTGAACTTTTGTACTGTCTATTCTTCATTTAACTATTATAATTGAATATTGAAACAAAAACAATAATGAGTAGTGAGTATATGATGATTCTAGTCTTCCACACACTCACTACTGCACACCACATGCCAGCAGTGAGCATTATTCACTGGCCCCATTAAGAGGTCTGACATTGAACATCACCTCTGGGATGATGCTCATCATCTTCATAGGCTTCTCCATTAAAATGGCATCATCTTTCCTGTTTTGGATCAAAGTCTACCAGTTCTGCCTGATCCATTTCATTGATCTCTTTTACTTCCTTCCTCTCAGGTAAGAGTTTTTCCAGCAATGAGAGTTTATTAGCAGAGAGAAAACCATTTTCAAGAAAGTTTACCTTAAATTCAATGATTAGGTAACCCTATGATAAATTGGCATGCCTTCCCTTAGCACACACTTGATGTCTCTATGCTTGACAGTTTGACCTGGATGAGAGGTGGTGACTATCATTTGGTTTTCAAGAGTGGATATTGGCTTCTGGAAGCCACACAGTGCTTCAGCTAGCTATATATCCATATCATGAAAAGATCTCACCGAGTGAAACAGCTTGGTTCTTCTGATCTAACACAATGATAATATTTCCTGGCTCCAGCCCTGGTTCTTGGTCTCCTTCACCATGGAATGTTACCTTCTGGCCATCTTTCGTGCCTTTGTCAGTATGAACTTCTAGAATCTTCTTTTCTCTAACTTCTTCTGTCTTTAGGGCTGATGTGTTCTCCATGGCCCTGACACTCCATACACACAAACTGAATTTGCTGAACCATTCCAGGTCCTATCTGATACTGCATTCCAGTACCTCGGCATTTGGGACAGCACTCCATAGCTCCTTTCTTAGCACCTCGGCCTTCACATTTGTTACAAATCACATTCTTTTGCAGAGCCAATTTCCTTGTGGCACCATTATATAAATCTTCTAAGGTAACTGAGAGTTGATGCATCACATTTTTACCTTTCTCTCTGCATCCTTCCTCCTCCTCCAAAAAACTTATTAAAGATATCCATCAGGGAGCCAAAACCTCTGCCTTCTCCACCCTCCTTAATTGCCTGTTCTCTTCCTTTGTCATACAATTCCCTTTTCTTGGCATCAGAGAGCACTTGTAAGCTTGAGAAATCTGTTTAAACTTTTTGCCTTTATTTGGATTCGTAATTTATCAGGATGGTACTTCAAAGCCAGTTTCCTATAAGCCTTTCTTTAGTTCTTCTTGAGTAGTGTTGGGTTTGACCCCCAAAACATCGTAGTAAGTCATTTCTTTCACCATTTTTGCAGGCAGTGAGTGTGGGCTAGGCCGAGGTTGGGTAGGCAGGAAGGAGCAGGTGGCATGCACAGGTTGAGCAGCCACTGCTCCTCCACCACTTTCTGGAAAGTTCCCGAGAATTTGTACCTGTACATGCTATAGCTTGCTTTTACAAAAACAATTTAAATTGTTCTGGTGAAGTTTCTTTTTTGGGAATGTGTTAACTGAAACTTGGTCTACACCATAGAAGTAGCATGATACATTTTTTTTTTTACTTGATTAGAAATCGCTCAGCTTTCTCTGCAAGGGACCAGAGAGTGAATAATTTAAGCCATGGCCAGCCACATGGTCTGTGTTGCAGCCACCAATTCTGCTGCTGTTGTGAAAGCAGCCAGAAGACAGTGTGTAAACCAGGAGCTGTGATGTGCTCCATAAAGCTTTATAAAAAGAGGCAGGAGTAGGACAGATTCATCCTGCAGGCCATAATTTGCTGGCCTGCCCTTGATGATGGCTTGTTTTAAGCTTCCAAGGCAATTCATCCATTTTCTTTTTACTTTAAACCATTCCTCTCTTTCCTTCCTTTTTCTGCCTATCCCCTCCCTTTTCCTTTTCTATTCTCTTCTCTTCTTATGGGGATTATGCTCCAAAGCTACATCCTGGGTACTTTCTTCTTTGTTTTGTGGCAGATAGTGTTAAGTTGTCTAGGCTGGCCTCAAACTTGTGGTCTTCTTGCCTCAGCCTCCTGAGTAGCTGGGATTATAGCGGTGCAATACCATATTTGTCTCTTAATGTGTTAGAAGTATTTTAATTTTTCATTTATTAAATTTCTCTGAGCTCTAGGTTCTCAGCTGTAGTATTGTTACTTCCCAGAGTCATATTTTTCTTGAAGTAATTTATGTATAACTATAGGGCTTGGCATATAGTAGTTTCTCAGAACATAGACATTTATTTATTCATTCTTGAGACAGGGTTTCACTATGCAGTTCAGACTGGCTTTGAATTTGCTTTGTTGCCCAGGCTGGCCTTGAACTCACAGTGATCCTCCTGCGTCAGCCTCCCAAGTGATGGGATTATAGGAGTGAGCCACCATACCCAGCTCAGACTTTTTATTTTTACAGAAAAATATAAAAGAATATAAAAGTAACTCAGTGTAACATTTCGCTGTCCTTAATGGTAGGGAAATACAAAAAAATAAAAACGTTCATACAAAATTTAAATTATACCATTTAAACAATATAAACTTAAATAATATAAAGATATGTAATGAAAAAATAAAAGCTTTCTACTCTGTTCTCTCCTTTGCTGGACATACCTTTAATTTAATATAAACATAATCATATCATATTTATATTCATTTCTCTTTGAAGAAAAATCTTTCTTTGCATAGGGATAAAAGTAATCAGTTGATTTAAGATACCTTCCTAAAAAGCAAGTAGCAGGTTTTGGCATTTGGTTTTTGTCTTTGAAACTGAATTTGTAGTTGTGTATGATGGTGCACATCTGTAATCTTGTTGTTTGAAAGTTGAGGCAGGAGAATGTAGATTTTGAGGACAGCCTGAGTAGCTTACTGAGGCTCTGTCTTAAGAGTTAAACACAAACCAGGCATGGTAGTGGACACTGATTCCAGCACTAATTTTGGCACTTGGGAGGCTGAGGCTGTAGGAGTGCTGTGAGTTCAAAGCCAGACTGTGCTACATAGTGAGGTCCTGTATAAAGGATGGATGGGTCGGATGTAAGTCACTGTTCCTTGAATACTGGAGAAAAAAGGAAAAAAGAAATACTATATTTATAATCAGGAATCTTGCCCTTAAAAGGATTTTGTCTTACTTGTGAGTATAAGACAAAGACTCCTCAATTATAAACAACTTCACCTTGATTTTTGTTTTCTTTTAGTGGTACTGGGAATTGAATTCAGGGCCTCAAGCATGCTAAAGAAGTGCTCTACCACTGAACTTCTTCTCTAGCTCTTTGAAGAATTAAGTTAGATAATTAAATTATTTTAAAATAAGGTCTGGCTAAGTTGCGTAGCTGGCTTTCATCCTTTTGCCTCAACCTCTTGAGTAGCTGGGATTTTCGACATAGGGCACTGTACCCAGATAATCCTTGATTTCTAATGTATGAACCTAGAGCTTTATGTTAGTTTTTAAAAACTGATGGTGTTTTATTTGTATGATTTTCCGTGTTAAGTGTTAGAAATAGTGATATTGATTTGTTTAATTTTGAGGGTTTATACTAGTTGTTTAGAGAAACAGTACTATTGCTTGATTTATAAACTATCTGTGAACTATTCATAAACTAACGAAACAAAGTTATTATGCATTAAAATATGGTACTTAGCTATTGTGGAAAAGAATTTGCTAATGAATTCTGTTGTAATCCTGTTATATCTTGAAGGTTATTGTTCAGTTCCAGCCTTCCTCAGTGCCTGATGAGTGGGGGACCACCCAAGATGGACAGACGAGGCCCAGGGTTGTAAAGCGAGGGGTTGATGACAGCCTGGATGAGATTCCCGATGGTGTGTATAGTTTGTTTAAGAGTGAAGTATGCCTCAGTATTTTAGTGTTGTTCTTTAGAATCCTACTAACATAGTTAATAGGACCGTAGAAGTCTGCCAATTTGGCTTCCTTCTGCCTGCCTGCCTGTTCCCCTTTTGTCCCATTCCTGGCCTGTTTGTTATTGTTGGACCTTTTTTTAAGATTATTGGTGATGCTAGGGATCAAAGCCATGTCCTCATGCATGCTAGGCAAGTGCTCTCTTGCTGAACTATATCTTTAAACCTATATCTATTTTTTTTTTCTATTTGATTCTGTTTGTATCTTTGTTTTTTAATTTGCAATTCTTTTGATCTACGAAATACACAATATAGATTCTAAAACATGTATTGTGCAGCAAAACTTTGCTGGTTAGAACTCAGCTTTTGGGGTTGTATTTTCATTCCTCACTACTTTGTATTATTCTAGTGTAGGAGTTGGCAGACTTTTTATAAAGAGCCTGACGCCAAGGATTTTAGGCTTTACAGGCAAAGTACTGTGCTACAACTCCTGAGCTTTGACATTGTAATATGAATACAGCTGTAGACTGTGTAAAATGGGTATAGCTGTGCTCTAGTAAAACTATATTTATACAGACAAGTACCAGTATGCCAGTCTGGCAGCCCCTGCTCTAATGTATATGGTCCAGCTTCCCTGCTCACACTGTGGAGCTGACTTTATTTTTATAATTACTTAGAATTCATGTTTGTCTAATAAAATTATAAAATAGGTATTACAAAGTGTTAAGTAGTGTTAAAAAATTAATGTAGAGATGCTCCTATAGTTGTAAATCAAGGGGAGGTGTGTTTCGGTTAAAGTTTTATATTAGCATTGCTTCTTCATGTGGACAAACAATTAGTGCTTTGGGGAGATTTTTACTTATTTAATTAATTTATTGGAGCCAGGGGTTGAAAGCATGTGAGGTGCTCTGAGGAGCACATCCTCTACCACTGAGCACCCTACCCTGGGGAATTCTGAAAAGATCACAACATTATGAAGCCTTCATAGGTTTAGAACAGCTGATTATCATGCGATGGCAGCCTCCAGCAACAGACTTTCACATGTTAGTCTAGTTCATTGTTACTGCTCTAGGTGGACAATTGGACAAATTGTTCAAATTTGGTAGAGAACGGTGAAACTCGCTTGGGATGGTCATGAATTTCTTTGTCCATTTTTGTGATAAAAGAAATGTTAAGCATTTTTCTGTTTAAGAAATAAATTAACTTGGGTGTGGTTGTACAATTCTGCAATCTCAGGGTTGAGGTGGCTGGGGCAGGAAAATCACAAGTTGGAGTCTCATCTGGCCAGTTTAGCAAGAGCTTGTCTCGAAAAATTTTTTAAAAAAATGATGGGAATATAGGATAATGGTAGAGTGCGTGTCCTTGGGTTTGATTCCTACTTCTGTACTCCTTTCCCAAGAAAAATTGAAATAAGTTACTATGTTATTTGCATGCATACGTATCTTATTTTTTTAATAGGGGAAATGCCTCAGATTGACCATCTAGTGTTCATGGTACATGGCATTGGGCCTGTGTGTGACTTGCGGTTTAGAAGCATTATTGAATGCGGTAAGTGTTGGTCGCTTTTTTTCTTCAGTACTGGGGATTGAACCTAGCACCTTATATAGAGCTACCCCCAGGTATAGTACAGTATTTTTGTTTTTTATTTAGAGACAAGTTCTTACTAAACACTTTAAATTGACCAGATGAGACTCCTACCTTAGCGTCCAGAAGCACTAGGATTACTAGTGTGTACCAGTGCATTTGGTCTGTTAGTCATATTTTACTTCACTCAATGATCTGAGAATTAATAGCTCTTAAGTATTTTTAGGACAGTTCCCAGCTGCATACAACTTGTTGTGGGGCTATAAGTGGAGATTTATATGCTCAACTGGAAATCAAATTTATATGTGATTCACTGTTATGACATTACTAACTCATAAAATCCTAGACTCTGAAGAATTAGTACTCCTGAAAATAATTCAGCCTTTCTTATAGATAGCCTCTGCTTCCAGGAACCTGGAGCAACAGTACAGTGAATTGATTCATACTGAGATCAGTCTGCTTGGTTAGGTTTTTGAAGGTTTTTTTTTTTTTTTTTATATATATCTATAGTAATAGTTTGTATTTATGAAATACTTGGTGTGTGTGGGTCAAGGATCTTGCACTTATTGTATATTTAGCCCTGATAAATATGTCTATGGAGGTGAAGCTGTAATACCGCAGCAGATAGTTTGGGTCTGGTTTTCTGATCTTTCTCAGTGTGCTATGTCTCTTTCAGTGATGGTAGTTGAACTGGTTTTTCCAGATAGTTATATTCCTCTAAAATAGTGAAAAGCTAGAAAGAGCTTCTTAATGGTTTATGATTTATTTTTACTGATTTTGCATCATCTTTAGAAATTATATGTCATAAAAACTAGCATATTGAAGGTAATTGCTAACCATCTGTCAAACTGGGACAATTTAACCAATTTCATTTATCTTCCTTGATTTTTGTTTTTAAGTGGATGATTTTAGGGTGGTTTCTCTTAAATTGCTGCAAACACATTTCAAGAAATCATTAGATGAAGGGAAGATAAGTAGAGTGGAGTTCCTTCCTGTTCACTGGCATAGTGCCTTGGGTGGAGATGCCACTGATGTTGACAGGTTTGTAGATTTTTGATAATTTGTTTTTTTTTTTTTTAGCTCAGTCAAATTTAAACTCAGAATTTGAACTATAAGTAATTTATTATGACTTCAGATATTTTCTAAGAAGATACATAGTTGGCTTAGTGTATGATTAAATGTGTTATAATTTTTACATGCTGCTTTTCTCTTTGTATTTATTGTTATTGTAAACAGGTAAAAGAAGCATTTTTTTTTTTTTTTTTGTGGGCTCAGGATGCCTTAAGGGCAGGTGTGGGGTAGCATGCAGAACTAGGGATTGAACTGAGGTCCCACAAGCCTGACTGGATTTACCCATGCAGGCGCTTAAACAACTGAGCTAACTGGCAAGCTCCCCTGTAAGTAGATAAAAGAATATAAAAATTTTTAGCTGGCTGTATTAATTTTGGTGCTTGAGATTGAACTTGCTCTTTTGGAATGCCAAGCACAAGTCTACCATGGGACTTCAGCCTTACTACTAAGCTGTTTTTAGATACTACCATAATCTCTTATATATACTTTGCCCCACAGTTGCACTAGAGGGCTGTTGTGTGTGTTTTAGAATGCTTAGCAGCATCCTGGCTAGATAACAGTAACATATTCATGTCTTGCCATTGACAATCAAAGTTTCCAGAAATTGCCAAATGTTCCTTGGAGTCACTCTGGTTGAGAAGCAC
>PVKA01033942.1:0-23886 GCA_004027165.1 Ctenomys sociabilis | reverse complement strand
AAGGAAGGAAGGAAGGAAGGAAGGAAGGAAGGAAGGAAGGAAGGACGGACGGACAGACGGACAAAGAGAAGGAGGCTCCCGACCTGCACGGGCCAGAAGGCCCTGTGCCCGGGCAACCTGGCTCCTCCCCAGCCCCCGGCTTCCTGTCTCACCCGGGGACCTCCTCCTCTTGCATCTCTCCCTGCCGTCCTTTTTTTCTTTTCTCAAATGACTCAGTTCCTGTGTTGCGTTATAGCACCAGAAAGCAGGCGCAGCCCGCTCCCGCCTCCTCGCACCGCCGCTCTCGCGCCCGCAGGCCCCCACTGATGAAGCCAGGCTTCTCGGCCCGGCACAGCCCTGTCTGCCCGATCACCCCGCAGAAACGGGGAGCCACAGGTAGCGCATCGCGCAGCGCAACCCCAGAGAAAGCCGGGAGGGGCCGCGGCTGCCGCGCAGAGAACGCCGCGAGACCACCGTGATGAGAGAGAAAAGCCACGCTGCAGCAGCTGCTCGGGGTTGTTTTTTTTTTTTTTTTTTTTTGTCTTTTTGAGACAGGGTCTCACTATGCAGATCAGGCTGGCCTTAAGCTCACTTTGTAGCTCAAGCTGGTCTCGAACTCACAACAAGCCTCCTGCCTCAGCCTCCCAAGTGCTGGGATTACAGGCCTGCGCCACCACGCCTGGCCTCGGGGGTTTATAAAGACGCTGCTGATGTGGTGGGGTACACCTGTCACCCCAGCACTCAGCAGGCTGAGGCAGGAACGTTGCTTCAAGAATGGGCCCGCCCAGGTACAGAGTGGCACCTCGCCCCCTACCCCTAAAAGGGTACAAAGGATGGAAGAAAGCGACAGCCCGCATGCTCCCTCCGCCGAAACCCGTTCTCGGTTTTTCGGTTTTGGTTTTAGGGCAGAATAAGGCAGTTACTGTCGAGCAAAAGTATGCCTCACTGGCCAAACCACAGCAGAAGCCAGAGCCCTGGGCCGAATGCACCCTCCGGGAATGACGTCCCCTCCGTCTGTTCCCTTTTTAACTTTAGTGTTTATCAGTCTGTGTTTGTGAGCAGCACGTGATGGTCCCACTCCCCAGGGGAGCAGGTGCACCCCACAGCAAGCTTCTGTTCTTTTTTGTAATGTATTTGGTACAGGGGCTCACTATGTCTACGGTACAGGGTCTCTTCAGCTTAGATGCATACTGATCCTCCTGTTTTCAACCTCCTCAGTGCTGGGATTACAGGCATGCGCCCCCACGCCTGGACTTGGTGGCTGGCTCAGTGCTCCCAAGGGTGGGGCCGGCACGGCATGCGGTTCCAGGGCTCGACTCCCGGTCTCCCGGTCTGTGCCCTTGCCCAGGAAGGTGCTTAGTCCACCGAGCTACCACGCCGGCCTCAACCTCAATTCTTTTTCGGGTCCCTTCCCTCCTGCCCTGCCCTCTCCCCCCATCTCTGGTCCTCTTCCAGTCTTCTCAGTGGAGAAGGTCTCTCCATCTCCTATCATCTATCGTTTATTTTGCTCTTATTTATTCTTTGAGGACCGGCAAGATAGCTCAGCAGATTAAGCACCTGCTTAGGCAAGCACAGGGGCCAGGGTTCGATACCTGGTACCACTTGCTGCATCGCCCCCACTCCCAGGTGCGCTGAGCCGGCCACCAAGACGGGGTGTGGTGGTGCATGCCTTTCCGTAACCCCAGCACTGGGGAGGCTGAGAACAGGAGGACCACTGTGAGTCGCGCTGTATAGTGAAACCTTGTCCCTAATATATAAAATTTTAAAAAATCAGTTTTTGAGTTTCTCATATAAGAAAAAATAATTTTTTCTTTTTAAATAATTTTTTTTTAAATTTGGTACAAGGCCTCGCTATACAGTTCAGACTCATAGTGATCCTCCTGTGTCAGCCACCCTAGTGCTAAGATTACAGCCATGCCCCACCATGCCTGGTTCTGGGGTTGGCACGACATGGCATGCTGTACTCAGGATTGCACTTGGGACCTTGCACTTGCCAGGCAGGTGCTTATTATGCTTATGCCACTGAGCTATCTCCCCAGCTCCCCTACACCTTTTTTTCTGAGATAAGGTCTTATTTTGTAACCCAGGCTGGCCTTGAACTCACGGTGATCCTCCTGCCTCAGCCTCTTGAGTGCTGGGATTGCAAATATGTGGAAGTTCCAAGAGCCTCACTCACAGGAAGACAGAATTTTATGAGCTCTCAATCACTTGTGAGGCTGGGATCTGGTATGGGGGTGGGGGAGAGAATTTGGCCAGCAGAGAAGAGGCCTTGGCTTCTGTCTGCAGCACCTCAGAAAAGAAAGATCAAGGGTAGAAGGACATATGTAATTAGCTTTTTTTTTCCCCCAGAACTAGGGATTGAACTCAGGCCCTTGCACTTGCCAGGCATGCACTTATTCTACTGAGCCATCGCCCCAGTCCCTGTAATTAGCTTTCTAGTCTTCAGACAAATCACAAATTTGGTGGGTTAATACAGCGTGGATTTGGGGTTGGTTTTTGGGGTGTTGAGACAAGTCTCACTCACTGTGTTCCAGGCTGGTCTCAACCTCATGATCCTCCTGCCTCGTCCTCCAACAGTGCTGGGACGGCATGCAGGGCCACGCATTTATCACCTCATAGCTTGTGGGAGGGGTGCAAAGACCCGGTGGCTTGGCTGAACCTGCAGCCTGGAGGTCCCTCCGCGCAGGGGCAACCAGGCTGTGATCTCACCTGGAGGCTCACCTGGGGAGGAACTCACCTTTGGGGTTGTGGGATTGTTACAAGTCCTTCCCACAGTGGGACTGGAGCCGGGCATGGTGGCATATGCCTGTGATCCCAGCATTTGGGAGGCTGAGGCCGGAGGATTATCTTGAGTTTGAGGCCAGCCTGAGCTACATAGGAGACCCTGTTTCAAAAACTCAATCATTGGGCCAGGGAGATGGCTCAGTGGAATAAGTGCTTCCCTGGCAAGTGCAAGGGCCTGAGTTCAATCCCTGGTTCCACAAAAAAAAAAAAAAAAAAAAAAAAAAAAAAAAAAAAAAAAAAAAAAAAAAAAAAAAAAAAAAAAAAAAAAAAAAAGAAAATAGCAAAAAACTCAATCATCAATCAATCAATCAAGATGTTGCACAAATTAAAGCTTCAGTGGGACTGCGGGCCCTGGCTTCTGCTGCCACCTGGACCCCCCTGCAGGCTCCTTATGATTCCCTCTGTCTTAGTTACTTTCTTGTTGCTGAGGCCAAATAGAAGATACTCAAAGTTAGGAAAGGAAAGGTTATTTTGGCTTGCAGTCTGTGAAGTTTTCAGTCCATAGGTGGCTGGGTCCAAGGGCAGTGGGAAATGCAGAAGAGAACTAGTCCCTGGCACAGCAGGCAGGAGACAGCAAAGCCTCCCTTCAGGCCCTTAGGGTACTCACACCCTCATTATAGAATTACACACTTAATCAAATCTCACACACCCTAGATCCAAAAGCCCCACTTATGACCACATGCGGCTTTGAGAGTATTTTTTGTTGTTGTTGTTCTGTTTTTTGCTTGTTTTTGTTTTTTTTTTTTTGAGATAGGGTCTCCCTATGTAGTTCATGCTGGCCTTGAATTGACTATGTAGCCCAGGTGGCCCAAACTCACAGTGATCCTCCTGCCTCAGCCTCTCGAGTGCTGAGTTTATGCTGGTGCACCCACACCCAGGTCTTGCGCATCCCTTTATGGAAAAGGCTCTCAGTCCATCTCCCAGATTTGTCAGACTCCCAACATTTCAGCAAAGTCCAAGTCCAAAGTCTCCTCTGAGACTTAAGGCAAACTCCCAGCCAAGAGCCCCTGTACAAATGAAAAAAAGCCCCTTTCGCTCAGTTGTGAAGATCAGGTCTCTGGGGCAGCCGGGCACACAGAGCCAGCACGCCAGTGGCGAGGAGCCGGGTTTGTCGTAAAACCTATGTAACCCCGCGGAGGTCCTTCGAGAAGTCCCGCCTTGACCAAGAATTGAAGCTGATCAGTGAGTATGGGCTTGGGCACAAGCGAGAGGCCTGGAGGGTCAAATTCACTCTGGCTAAGATCCTCGAGGCTGCCCAGGAGCTGCTAACACTGGACGAAAAGGACCCACGGCGTCTCTTTGAAGGCAACGCTCTCCTGCTGCGACTCGTCGGCACTGGGGTGCTGAATGAGGGCAAGATGAAGCTGGATTACATCCTGGGCTTAAAAACTGAGGACTTTCTGAGAGGCGCCTGCAGACGCAGGTCTTCGAGCTGGGCCTGGCCAAGTCCACCCACCACGCCCGTGTGCTCATCCGCCAGCGCCACATCTGGTCCGCAAGCGGGCGGTGAACATTGCGCCGTCCCTCACTGTGCGCCTGGACTCCCAGAAGCACATCGCCTTCTCCCTGCGCTCGCCATGCTGGGGAGGCTGCCCAGGCCGCGGGAGGAGGAGGAAGGCAAAGCAGGGTCAGGGTGGGGCCGGAGCTGGGGATGACGAGGAGGAGGACTAAGCCTCCCTTCAATTTCTGTCCAAGGATTTAGTTTTCTAGGTACAGAATAAACCAGAACGAATTTTTAAAAAAAGTTAAATACTCTTCCAACATGCAATGACACGAGATAGACACTGACATGCCAAAAGTACCAATAGGCCTCTAAGTTCTTAATAAGTTGCATTCTTAGGACTGGGGAGATGGCTCAGTGGAATAAGTACTTCCCTGGCAAGCACAAGGGCCTGAGTTCAATCCCCGGTTCCACAAAAAAAAAAAAAAAAAAAAAAAAAAAAAAGTTGCATTCTTTTTTTACAAAAGAAGAAGTACTGATAGAAAATAACAGGACCAAAGCAAGTCCAAATCTAGCAGGTGAATATTAAGCACTGTGGTTCTACGTTCAGCATTCAGGGTCCAGTGGAATGTGTGCCACATTCACACTGTGAACCCTGAAGGCCTTCAGGGGCTCTGCCCATACAGACCTGCTGGTGGTGTAGCTCCCATGGCCTTTCTCCTGGGATAGCTCTCCTCCCTCTGGGCAGCATTCCTCTGACGGTCCACGTGCCCAGTGTCTCCAAACTTCTTCTTTTTTTGGGGGGGAAACCTGGGATTGAACTCAGGCCCTTGCACTTGCCAGGGAAACACTTGTTCCACTGAGCCATCTAGCTGGCCCCAGTCTCCAAATTTCTAGTGGTTCCCACTACACTTGTCAGATTAACACTCACAGCTTTACACACTGATGGCCTCTCATTGTACAAGCACAGTGCCTCCCAGACCTTCTTCCTGAATCCAGGTGGAAGCCTTTCCAACCCCACAACTCTTGCATCCTACATGCATCTAAAACTAGTACCCCGTGGATAATGCCAAGGTCTGCTGCCACCCGAGCTCTAGCCAGGCTCCTCTCTCTCTCAGCTGTAGGGGCTGAGCACCTGGACTGCCGAGCACCATGAACCCAATCTCCAGAGGCAAATTCCCTATGCCACCGCCACCCTGAAATATGGTACTCAGGGGCTCTCTTCTCATAGCAAAGTCTTTCATCTTCGCCTCTCTGAGGCTGAAGCCTGTGGAGTGCTTCTGGTTCCTCTGATGTCCTCAGGCCACCTTTTCTATTGGCCTCTTTCTTCTCAGCAACCAAGTTTTCCTCTGCTCTATCTTTTCAAGCCATAGGAATCTGGAGCTTCCTTCCTGGCCAAACTCAAAAATGCTTTGAATTATTCTTCTGGGCTCTTCACTCTTCATTCTCAACATAGATCTGGCTTAAAGCCCCCAACTGTAGCCACACTACTGCCTCAACATTAGACTGCCTTAACGTTTCTTTTGCAAGATTAATTAGTTCACAGCCCTTAATCTCTTTCTCAGGAAGTCTCTGTACAAGAGAAAAATAAAGGCAAACTTTCTGCCAAAACATCATACACGTGATCCAGAGTCCAACAGCCAATGTCACCCTTCTTCCCAACAGAAACAGAAAATTCTTTTACCAGCAGAATTCCTATTAACATTTGGTCTTCTGTGCTGTGACCAGAATCTACTATCAAGTACAGCCTAACACACTCCATGTCTCCTTCTTCAGCCAGCATCTCCAAACCTTTCCAAACTCTGCCCACAAGCCAGTTCCAAAGGCTCCTGACCCACATGTTCAGGCCCAATCACAGTGACAACCCCACTCCCAGTACCAAGGTCAGGCTCAGCTACTTTCTCATTGCTGCAACAAAATACTTGACACTCACAAGCCGAAGGAGGAAGGGTTTATTTTGGCTCACAGTTTCTAGAGGTTTTAGTTTATAATCCGCTGGGTCTAAAGCAAGAGGACACTGCAGAAGAGAAACAGTCCACAGCAGAGCAAGCAGGAGACAGCCAAGCAGCAGGCAGCAGCAACGTGGCAAGACTTCCTTCGGTCCCTTGTATTTATTCCAAGCCCCTTAGACAGCAGTCACACTCAGGGGGAGGCATTCTTAATCCCAGCCTCACAACAGAGATCCAGCCACCTATGACCACCCGATGCTCTGGAGAAACACCTAGACACAGGCCGTAGCAACCTGCTACCGGGCTTTCCCAGCAGGACCACTTGATTCATTGGTCCTCGGAGAAAGTCTAACACAAGTCTGCTAGTAACACAGTCCACGTAAGGGAACAGCAAGGTGACGCTCAGTATGTTTGCCATACGCTGTTAACCACAGCAAGTCCTAAGTGCTGCCTACACTCAAAGACAGAGGATGGCAGAGAGGGCTGGATGCCAACTGGTGAGGAGGGGACCTTGGCATCTACTCATCAAGCAGTTATCAAAGTCAACAACCAAAAGGTGACCTCAGTACTGTGGGAATTCAAACACTGGAACTATTCTATGGAGTGTATTTAAGTCACTAGGCTTAAGACCTTCAAATTGGTCAGGAAAAGAAATAGCAAAAAATATAACGCAAAGCAAGCAAGTGCTACAGCTTGTGTTTAGATGTCCCCCCAACCCTCATGTGGTGAGAGGGGGGCCTTTCAGAGGTGGCTGGCCCTAGAGTGGGTGGTGCTGGACCAGGGGTGTGGGATTACCAGCTAGGCCCACCGACTGGCTTGGCATTGTCCTGGGCAGGATTAGGGGTGCCTCACCCTAGGTGTGTGTGTGCTATCTGCCCTAAGGACAAGTACCTGGATAAAATGTAAGGGACAGCGCAGTGCCATGGCCTGTCACCCGCTGCCTGCCACTTCACTGCTGCCTCTCCCTGCCTGCCCTGCTCTGCCATGGGCTGCTTCTCCTCTGCGGTGCCCCCTGCCACCCCACCCTGCCTTGGAGCCAACGAAGGACCGACACACTGGGGGCCAGATAAACCTTTTCTCCTCTAACTTCGGGCGGCGGGTATTTTGTTTCAACATTGAGAAAAGTAACTAAGACATTAAGTGTGGTGAAAACTATAGTGAATGTTTAAATTTAAAAATGTAAGCCGGGCGTGGTGGCGCATGCCTGTAATCCTAGCACTCGGGAGGAGGATTGTTGTGAGTTCAAGACCAGCCTGAGCTACAAAGTGAGCTTAAGGCCAGCCTGAACTGCATAGTGAAACCCTGTCTTAAAAAGACAAAAAAAAAAAAAAGTATTTACAAGGGCCGGGGAGATGGCTCAGTGGAATAAGTGCTTCCCTGGCAAGCGCAAGGGCCTGAGTTCAATCCCTGGTTCTGCCAAAAAAAAAAAAAAAGAATTCCATAAAAATGTGTTAGAGTAAAAGACACACTGCCATGAATACCACCCAGGATCTTCTCCCTTGCTTTGAACACACTGATCGCGTCATCAACACCAGCTTCTGCAGAAGCTCTGGAGCCCTCTTTCCTGAGTGCTTTTGGTTGGACCGCTGTGGCTCCCTCAATGTCTTGAATAGAGTCAAAGCACTTCCCTGTATTGGTCATGTGACTTTGGAGAGGAGCTGGAAGTCACGTGACACCAGATCCAGTGAACGGGATGGAAGAGAACACAGCGCCGTGTTCTTAAAGCCTGCTTTTCCGTGGATGGCCCTCGACAGCAGCATTTACCTTTTTTTTTTTCTTTTTTGAACCACATCTCACCTGCTTAGGCAGACGCAGGGACTGGGGTTCAATCGCGGGCCTGCTGCACCAGCCCCATCCCCAGTGTATGCTGGGACAGCGATTGAGACTGGGCGTGGTGGGGCGCACCTGTAATCCCAGCACTTGGGAGGCTGAAAATAGGGGGATCACTACAAGTCGGATCTGTGCAGTGAGACCCTGTAGACCATGTACTAAATGCATTTTAAAAAAATAATCTCATAAAGACTCTTACTTTGGAGGACTCCAGACTGCTTCAGAAAGTGGCAGGCATGATGAAGAGAGCATGCTCCAGGAGAGGGGCGGTCCTGAGGGCATTCATGGCAACGGGTCTTTTACTGTAATACATTTTTTAAATTTAGTACAGGATCTGCAAGGTCTCAGTGTACAGATCCAATTCGTAGTGATCCTCCTGATTTCAGCCTCCCAAGCGCTGGGGTTGCAGGTGCGCACCGCCCAGTCTCAGTGGCTGTCCCAGCATGCGCTGGGGGTGGGGCTGGCACGGCACGTCGGGGATCGAACCCTGGTCCCTGCGTCTGCCTAAGCAGGTGTTTTAATCTGCTGCGCTGTCTGGGCGGCCCTGTAAAACATTTCTTAAAGCACAAACACTCACTTTACACTATGTCTCAGTTACTTTTCTCCTTGCTGACACAAAAGCCCTCACCCAGGGTTAAAGGAGGAAAGGGTTATTTAGCTGGCAGTGTGCAGAGGGCCCAGTCCGTATCTGCGGGCTCCAAGGCTGGGTGGCGTGGCAGCAGAGAAATAGCTCATGGTGGGCAGAAGGCAGCAAAGCAACGAGGCCAGAAGACAAGCCTCTTTCTCTTATGGTGTAGCCAGGTCCCGGGACTGGGGCTGTGCTAGCCATCAATAGACTTGGAAATCACCCCCAAATCCCAGCACCACATTCTAGATTCAGCCACATCTGAGAAAGCCCCACCTGTGACTGCACGAGGCTTTGCAGGGACATCTAGACACAAAGCATAGCACACCACACATGTATCCTCCCACACGCGCCCCCAGGCCCACCAGGACTGGGGACTCTGGCTTCTCCCCATCCACTATGCACCAGTAAACCTGTCTACGGCTCTGCAAGACAGAGAGCTGGGGGTCAGCAGCAACGCTGCCGCAGCCCCTGGCTGTAAAGATACGGTCCTATCTTGCTTTTCCACATTAAAGAGTCTGACTGTTGCTAGGTGGGATGGCATAAGCCTGTCATGCAGCTACTTGAGAGGCTGAGGCAGGAAGACCCCAAATTTGGGGCCAGTCTGGGCACTGAGGGGAGATCCTGGCTTAAAAGCAGATTTTTCAAAACTTGGAATGTTCTATAGTTTCCCACGTGGGGTCTTCGTCTCAAAAATAGCAAGACAAAAACAGCAAGGCCTCTAGGCATGGGGGTGCGTGCCTGTGACCCCAGCAGGGGCCAGCAAGGGTTTATCCAGCGCCACCCCAGCTCCAGGGAACCTTCTAGGTGGGTAGCAGGTGAGTGAGGCCTAGCTGCCAAGGCCACTGCACTCATGCTTTGTCCTGGGGGCTCTGGGTGCCCAGCTACCTTACCCACTGGAGAGATAAGGGGTAACAGAGAGGGTCCAGGGCTGCAGGCTGGAAGGGGTTGAGGGTTCCCAGGGTGCTCCTTGATAATCAAGAAAGGAACCTTCTGAACCGCACTCTGCTCCACTGAATCCCCAACAACTGAAGGAAAGGAGAAGGGAGCCCCAGATCTTCAGTCTTGCATCCGAAAAATGTGGGTGCTGGGTAGCTGTCCTGGGCCTTTGTCCCAGCAGCAGGGGGCAGGGGCCCAGCAAGGACACTGAAGTAAGGGGACAGGTTCACTCACCAATTCTGCCAAGGTGAGGTGGCCCTGCACCCCACACTGTGGGTTGGGGTACAGTGCTAAAAACAAGGTCCAGGCCCTCCCTCCTGGTGCTCCTAGGGCAAAGGCCAAGTTCTTAGTCTCAGGGTCAAGGTCACTACATGTCTCCAGGGCTGCTTCTCTCAGATGCTTTCTGGGAGGCAAAAGAGGGGAAACCGGGGTGTGGAGGGAGCCGGGGTCCCTGAAGGGTGCTCATTTCACCCTTTATTTTTGGTGAATTTAATACTCTGGGATCCATCACATCTACTTTTTGAAATTGGCTTAAAGCAAACCAGCACAGGCCTTCCAGCCGCTGTCACTCAGGAGTCTCCAATGCTCTGGGATGGTTTATTGAGCCCCAATTAAATAGTTTTTTTTTGTTGTTTGTTTTTGTGAACCAGGGATTGAACTCAGGCCCTTGCACTTGCCAGGGAAGCGCTTATACCACTGAGCCATCCCCCCTACCCCAGGAATATATTTTCTGCAGTGCATTCAACTGACCTCTGGTCAGCGAGCATGGCCTGGCACCTGCTGTGGTGGAAGCTGCTGCAGCTGGAGGGGACAGGGCTGCGGCCTGTGCGTCTGTCACCTGGTAGCTCAGGCTTGCCTGAATTCTGCCTGTTGCCTCCTTCCATGAGGGGATCTGGGAGACCTTTTAGAAAACGCAGACCTTCGGTTGCCTTAGGAGTCTCAGCAGTGGTCTGGGTCCCTCCCTTCCTCCCTCCAAGGCACCCTCCCAGGAAGTGCCAGGAAGGTCACATAACACACCCAGGAGGCCCTGTGTCCCCGGGGCTGAGGGCTGCACATGGCTGAGAAGCATCACTTCTTAGGTTCTTTCCATCGGGTTCACATCCGTCACCTGCACCTCCCAGGACACTGGTGCTGGCAGATGGAGAGCTCACGTGGGAAGGTGCGGGGAGGGCGGACCGAAGCGAGGACCAGGCCTGGGGTCAGCGTCTCCAGCTGTTGCCATCATTTTTTTCTGTCACCTCGGAGTGACTTCTCACTCTTTGGCATCTGTGGCATAGGGGTTTCTTTGAGAGGAGGAGAGTGGAGGGGGTGATTTTCTTTGTTTAGAGACAGGGTCTTGCTATGTGGCCCACACTGGCCTTGAACTCACGGTGATGCTCCTGCCTCAGCCTCTGGAGTGCTGGGATTCTAGGTGTAAATCCCCATGCCTGGCCAAGAGTGGTGATTTTTTAAAATATTGGTTTATTTTTTTTAATAATCACTGACTTTTTCTCTACTTAGTAAGCTTTGATTACTTGTGTATTTCTATAAATTCTCCTTTTCATTTATAATTATTATTATTTGGTATTTTAAGGAAGGGTCTACAGGGCGTTCAAGGTCTCACTACTAGATCGGACTCGTAGTGATCCGCCTGTTTACAGCCTCCCAAGAGCTGGGATTACAGGCGTGCACCATGCCCAATCTCAGTTGCCATCTCATGCGTCCCAGGGGCGGGGCTGGCACAGCAGGCCTGGGGATTGAACCCCCACTCCCAGCCCCTGTGCCTGCTGGCAGGTACCTAATCCGTTGAGCTATTGGGCCGGCCTTCATTTATGATTCTTAAAATCGTAGCTTCATTCTTTCATTCTTTCTCTTAGCAGTACTGGGGACTGAACCCAGTGAACACTAAACTGTGTCTTTTTTTTTTTTTTTTTTATCCAAAGTATTTATTAGAGTTAGGCCAATGAAAATAGGAGTGATTTTTCTGTTTCCAGGAGTATAGGCCTACTTTTTGATAGCTGATGGAATTGATAGGATCATAGTGTATGGTCCTTCCCAAAAAGGACTGGTTCTTTTTGTTCTTTTTGAGGCCAGGCCTTGTTCAATTGCTTGCGTTGGGTTCCAACTTTCCTGATCTTCCTGCCTCAGCCTCCTGAATAGCTGGGATTACCAGAGGGTGACACAGTACCTGGCTCTTCTTTTGATCTGATTTCTAGATGGTTCTGCCCTCCTTCCCCATTCCCTTGATTAACTTGATAGATGTTTGTGTGTTTTATTTGTCTTTTCAAAGAACCAGCTTTCAGCTTTGTTGATCATTCTGTAATTGTTGGTTTCTTCTGTTCATATTCTTATCTTTATTGTTTACTCCTATTTTTAAACCTCCTTTTCTTAGTTGAAAGCTTTGCTTTTGTATGTTTAAGTAATTCCTTTTTTAGAGCAAAGACATTTAAGGTTCCGTGTTTCTCCATAAACGTCATGTTAGTCGCATTCCACACATTTTATTTTGCATTTATTTCTTTTCCATATCATCAGCTATTTCATAAATCCCATTCTGAGTTCAGCTGATGTCTTTGGAGGAGCCCTGTAACTAATGTTCTTTTCCCTTCCCAGAGATGAGATGAGGATTCAACACCAGGGAGGTCAGAAAATAATCATCTTAAAGAAAACAAAACAAAACAATGTGAGACAGGTCTCCCCGTGTGGTCTAAGCTGGCCTTCAGCTCCTGAGGGTCCTCCTGCCTCAACTTCCTCAGTGCTGGGCTTACAGGAGTATGGCCAGTGAGTTTCTTCATACTGAAAATGGGAATTTGGCAACCTTTACCCCTAGTCACAGTGGTACCGGGGTTGGTGCTGGAATGAGCCTGCTCTGGGCAGCTCACTCCCAAGCAGAAAAAGGGGAGATAAACACACACACAAACCAAGTAAGGCAGCCATTGCTCCTGGGTGGGGAAAACGGTAGCGATGCAGTGTGTTGCTGGAATTTAGTTCCCTCTACATACAAGGAAACACCAGGAGCAAGAGAGAGAAGTTCCTACAACAGGTTCCTCTTGAACTGTCAGGGAGACAGGAGTGCTCTTTCTAGTTGTTAAAGGTATAGCTGTTTTACTCCATTTTTATGTACAGGTCTATTTCTGGATTTCTTGTTCCATCTCACTGATCTGTTTGTCCGTAGGCCAGCATCTCATATCCTGATTACTGTCGCATTTTATTCCATCTAATGCTTGAAAAATAAGCCCTGTTACTTTTTCTACATTATGAATTAATAGGTGAGGTCCAGAGGCCCAAGGAGAGAGGGAAAGATCTCCTGGGTGTGGGTGGGTCCACCTCCTCCTCCAGCCTCTGTTTCCTTGTGGATTACAGCAGCTCTGAGGTCCATGCTAGCGCTGATCCCCGAGACTTTCTTTATGGACTGCTCTGAGTAGCATGGCCCTGGGAGTCACCAAAGCAAGTCTATAAAGTAGGCCCGTCACCCAGGCTGACACAAGGGCTCATGACAGCCAACACCAACACCCCTCCTTGGCTTGGCAGCTGCTGGGGTCATATCTTCGCTGTGCTCAACTGCATGACAAGTAGTGCAAGCTCTCTGATCCCCTGCTGCTCATCCCAGACCAATGGAGACCTCATCACTCAGCGCATGGCAAGCCTGTGCCAACTGCAACACTGTGATTTCTGTGGGGTCTTGGATCCAGGCCACTGTGGTGACCCAGAGACAGAACCTCCTCTGACCCCCTGGTTCAGCGCAAGATACCCCGGTCCAGCCACAAAGAGGGTGGCGCCTTCCCGGCTTCTGAGCCACAGGGCTGGCTCCTCCAGGCCTAGCTGAAGGAAAACTGTGAGGTGAGCTAGGAAGCTGCACTTTGTACCCTGATCTGATTTGCACACAGAGCGCCGTGAAGACCACTGGCCTGCCCAGGTCAAGGGGTGTGAACTTTCCCACTGAGCAGGTACCCAGCACACCAGCCCAAGCACCACTGGCCTCAGCTCTCTAATCGCTTCCTGCAGATCCCAGAGCCCTGAGGCTGCTCCTTGCGCTACTCTAACAGCTGGTCAAAATGAGCTTCAGAAACACACAGAAGGGCCAGCCTGATAGCATGGTGGTGCACATCTATAATCTCAGAACTCAGGAGACTGATACAGAAGGATCACTTCAAGTTCGAGGCCCAGCGTAAACTACACAGGTTTTTTGAGATCCTGTCTCAAAAAAACAAAACCAAACAAAAAAGGTTGATGATACAGCTCAAGTCGAAAGACCTAGGTTCAATCCCCATTACAACAAGAAACAACACACAAACACACTTGCCCAAGGACACACTCTACCAGGCAGCAGAAGAGCAGACTTGAAGCTACATCAGAACTCTAACCTCCTCACTGACAGCCTCCATTCTGCTGCCCAGCCTGAGCTGCTGGTCAGTGCAGCCTCCTTCCCTGCCCGGGGCTCAGTGAGAAAAAGATTGAAGGTAAGGAAAGCCAGTAAAGCAGGCTGAGATTCCCAGGGCCGGAATTTGACCTTTCCATCCCAGGGGCTAGACAGACCCCAGGGTGGTTGAGGTGGCAAGAGGGAGCCAAAGATGGGCCTGGAGCAGGAGGAGGCATGCACTGCCGAAGGGTGAAGGAGGTGGTAGGCATGTGGGGGCACCAGGAAGGAAAGAAGAGTGGAGGCCAGCGACAGCCAATTCCCTTTGCAGCCGGAGCAACTTGACCCACTACAGAGGCTGGCAGCCAGCCACAGGCCTTCTCAGGACACGAGACAGGTCTGCAGGACGGCCTGACTTTAGGATATATGGGAGAGTGACTCTCTCCAGGGACTCCTGGGACAGAACAAAGCTGAGCTAATCATCCCACGAGGGACCGCATCACCCGCAGGGAATCTTCCCACGGCCAGAGCAGCCCTTTCTCTCCCTGACGGCCGCGCCCCTCTCTCGCCCTCCCCCCACCAGCTCCATCCATGCTAGCCCCGCCCATCTCCGACAGCCCCCCTCCTTTTCTCTCCGGTGCTCAAGGGCGCCTCTGAGGCCCCGCCCCTCCTCGCTGGCACCACCCTTCCCTCTCCTGGCTCCTCCCACTGCGCTGCGCATGCACCGGCTCTCCTAGGCCCCGCCCCTTCGCTACCTCTCTCAGCCCCGCCCGCGCTGCGCAGGCCCCGCCCCTGTCGGCTTGGCGTGAGTCCAGCTGCTCCTCCCCTCAGCGCCACCCCAGCGTCCTCACCTCTGTCCGGGTCCTCGCGTCTCCCCTTCAGGTCGCTCTTGCTGGCTTCCCTTCGTCCTCCCGAGAAGCAAGAGTAAGAGACGAGGGCGTGTGCCCCAGGGTCGCCTTGCCCTTCCGCTCTCGAGGTCTCTGGGAGCCGCCTGACCCCCAAGAAGATCTGAAGCTGGGCTTTATGGGTAACTTTTGGGTGGGGGGTCCCTGAAATCCTGGGTGTCGTCTAGGGGGCCTTTGGGCAAGGGTCCAAAGATTTCCGGGTCTTTCAGAGGACACCGCGGTGGAGAAAAGTCAGGTGTGCTCTGCGCCACCGGAGCCTGTGTGCCCAGGACTTGTTGGGGACACCAGTGACCTCCCAGGACGAGCGGGTTTTACCAGAGCTGGGAAAGGCCCAGAGCGTGGGTCCCATGAGGGCCAGGGTGTCAGGACTCAAGGGGCGGGCGCTGACGCCCACCAACCCTGAACAACTAGCCTTCTGGTTGAGACCCTTCTGTTTCCAACAAATAGCTCTTAAACCATGGCTCAGAAGGGCGGCGTCCCTGACTACACCCCACCTCTCACCAAAGTTGAACTCAGAGGCACCCAGAGACCTTATGTTCGACTTCTGAGCCTGTGATTGTTCAGTGGAAGAATAACTAGGGTTACATAGCATTTACTGTGTGGCAGCAGTGTGCTGGCCATTTGTGTGCAGTCTCCTTTCGTTTGTTCATCACACGTCCAGGCCCTGCTCTTGCTAGGCACTGTGCCCGGGGTTGGGGACAGGGTCCTTGGGGAGCACTCTGTCTGAGGGAAAAGAAGACAAATGAATCAAAATTAATGCAGAAGCCGGGCATGGTGGTGCAAGCCTGTAATCCCAGCACTCGGGAGACTAAGGCAGGAGGATTGTTGTGAGTTTGAGACCAGCCTGAGCTACAAAGTGAGCTTAAGGCCAGCCTGAACTGCATAGTGAGACCCTGTCTCAAAAAGACAGAAAAAAAAAAAATCAATGCAGAACCACATGTACAGGTGTGCTAGTGCACACCTGTAATCCCAGCACTCAGGAGGCTGAGGCAGAAGGATTACAACACTTCAAAGCCACATAGTGAAACTTACCTAAAGAAAAAAAATGGGTAAATACCAATAGTGTGCCCATTTTACAGATTACAAAACAGGTTCATAAGAGTGAAATTATTCTAGGATGGGGCAGAGCAAGCTCTGGAACTCAGGCTTCCTCCTTTGCTCTCCTGCTCCATCTTGGCTTTGCAGGCAATCTATGGGGACAGCAGTGACACTCCCCTAAATTAAAGACCTTACAATGGGGAAATTACCGTGGATTGTCTGAGGGGGTCCCAGGCATCATCACGGGAACCCACTCAGATAATGTCTTGTAAGAGGACTGGATGGAGAAGAGGAAAGGCTGATGTAGAGTGGGATAGAGCCATGAGCCCAGAGCTGCTGTGGCCACGGGAAGCCAGAAGTAGCAGGAAATGAATTCACCCAGGACCCTCCAAGGGAACACTAACCACCCCCAGGTGTCAGCCCAAGACACCTTGGTGACCCAGCACATTTCCGGTGTTTGATGTCACCAAGCCTGTAGTCGGGCACAGTGGTGCTGGGGATGAGTACAGGATGGTTGTTAAAATGCAGGTTCCTCCCCACCGCACGCACTCAGGGACTGTGGGGTGGGAGCTTCTGGACTGTGTTCTGTTCCATTCTGTGTGGTGCTGGAGACCAACCCAGGGCCTCAAGCTGGCAAGCGCTGGACCACTGAGCTGGAGCCCTGCGCTTTCGATTTTTTTTTTTTTTTTTTTTTTTTTTTTTTTGGGACAAGCTTTCCCCAAGCTGTCTGGGCTGGGCTCCAGCTCACAGTCCTGCCGCAGCCTCCTGGGCAGCTGGGACGTCAGGCATTACTCACCCATATTTTAAGCATCCTCATCTTCTGTGCTCTGCACTCTGGTTTTGAAGCACACACAGAAATGGAGGAGGAGCTCCACACCAAACAGGAATGGGGCAAGCTGTGAACTGGCCAGCTGATTCCCTTCTGGTCCTGGCAACCTCTCGGTGCCCTGAGGACCCAGCCACACTGAACTCCCACCTGCCCCAGGGCCTTGGCACAACCTGCCACCTCTCTTCACCTCCTTTGTCTTGCTCCCTTCTTCCCCCATCTTTGTCCTCCCACATGGTGGTGGCCCTCAGTGAATTTCCTTCCCCACTTTGGTAGCACTTTGCCATCATTTGCTGCCCTGGGCTCTTTCCTTGTGGAGCCCCTGGAAGAGCTTCCTAGGCTTGGAAGGTTGACTCCCCTGCCTCAGGAATCCCAGTGCCTGGCCTGGCCTTTGTGGGTGTGCTGTGGCCGCTGGGAGGGGGGAACCCTGCTGGGCTGAGAAGTGCAGGCCCCCTGTGAGCTCCACGCAGGACAGCAAGTGGGCTATCTGGGGAGTTTGAGGCCAACCTGGACTACAGAAGGAGATCTTGTGTCAGAAGAAGCAGGCCTCTCAGTGGCCTGGGAAGTCGGGGCTGGGCCTGTTCCCTGCCCTCCCTGAGGCTCCTGCCTCTCCCAGGCCCACAGGTACCTTGCTGACACCGCTGACACTGTCCTGCCTGTGGCTTAGCAGCCAGGCTGTAGCACAGCCCCCAGTCGGGGATGCAGGTGTTAGGGACAGCACAGGGGGTGAAACCACTTTGAAATCCTCCAACTCCCCTGCAGCTGCAGCGAGGCCTGGCCTCTCTGCCCACCCTCCAGCAAGCCACCCAGTGGCTTCCCCAGGAGTGAGGACAGAAAGGAGCTGGGCCACACCAGCTTGCTGAGCCTTGGGGCGGTGACATTAAGGGCCACCTTCTGCCTTCAGATACCCATCTGGGTGAGGGGGCAGGCAGGCTCGGTTCCTGGGCCCCTCATACTTGTGGCTCTGGGAATTGAAACCATGGATTCACTGAGCCATTTCCCTGGCCCCTGAACCCATGGATTTTACACCATGCTCTATCCCTTCCCTTTTTATTTTGGGTCTCCCTAAATAGCTAAGTTGCCCAGACTGGGTTTCAATCTGGAATCCTCCTGCCTCAGCCTCCCAGAGTGCTGGGATAACAACTGTGCACCACCCCACCACGCTTCAGGACCCCTTTAAGGATATGTTGGGAGAGTGTTTCCCTGTTGCGTGCAAACGGCCACTCACACACCGCGGCACATGGATCACCCTCACTGCAGCTCTCAGGCAGGGAATAGCGCCTCCAACCCCCAGGGCGCCCCCTCTGCCCTGGGGGTACCCTGTCCCATGCACCCACTTCCCACTTCTGGTCCTGTCTTGGCGGCCCTCCTCCCTGCATCTCCTCCTAGCCCTCCTCACCCTCACCCCTGCTCACCTTGGTCCTAGCACACAAGAACCCACCCAGAGCAACCCCGCTAAGCACAGGACTGGACAGCCTTGGTGCACACAGTTGCCTGTGGCCACCCGCTGGCCACCACCCACCTGGGCCTCCCCACTGCACTTCGGCACTCCAGAGCCACAGATGCTGTGGAGGTGTGGCGGGTGCCCTGAACCAGGCCTCTGTTAGGAGGGCACCGGAGGAGGCCCCCACCTTGGCTGTGTGGACAGACAGTGAGGAGGGCAGTGACTGCTGGCAACAGGGAGGGCCAGGGAGCCCAGGGGCTGAGCTGGCAGGGTGGCAGCATGGGTACGGCCCCTGGGCCCTCAGGTGGGTCTGCGACCTCCAGTTGCCCCCCTCCATGCTGGCTCCTGTGGCCCCTGCTACGGGAGTGGCCCCTGCCCCACACCCTGCAGCCTCCAGGGAATAAGGAGGGAATGAATGAATGAATGAATGAATGAATGAATGAATGAGTAGCTTTGTGCCTGGCTTTCCAGGTTAATGAGTAATCAGGCTGGACCAGCCTGACCTCCGGCTGACCTGCAGCCTCCCAGCTTCTCAGTGGGCCTGTGACCCCTGAGAGGGACCTGTCTGCTGTTCAGTGAACACTGGGGAGGGCCCAAGCACACAGAACCCCTGTTTGCAGCCCAGGGCCCCAGCTGGCCCAGGACGCCACCCCTCTATGACTGGACAGTGGAGGGTCCTGAGAGCTGGCGTGCATGTCCAGCCCTGTCCACCCCCAGGCCCCTGCACTCAGACTCAGCTTCCCCACTGGTCATCCCACGGGTGCTTCCAGCACTGCTGGCGTCCATTCCGTGCTTCTGTGGAGTGGGAGAAGGTGAGAACCGGAGCCAGAGGAGCCCGGAAACTACTTTGTGTGGGCCAGGCCTCAGAGTGGTGACCAGCCCAGAAAAGCGGGCAGCAGAGCTCCTAGGAGGAGGGGCTGTGCGGGCTCGGGCTTCCTGCACACTAGGCAAGTGCTCTGCTACAAACTCCAGTCCCCAGCCTTTATTTTTCATTTTGTAACAAGACCTTACCACATTCCCAGCCTGGAGTTGAATTTGCATTCTTCCTGCCTCAGCCTCCTGAGTAGCTAGGGTTACAGGTGTGCACCCCTGCAGCTGACACATAGGAAGAGTTTGAGTTTGAAATTACTATGGCTTATGTCTAGATGTCCCCCAAAGCCTCATGGGTCATGGATGGGACTTGCGCAGAGATGGCTGGATGAGGTGCGTGGCACTGGAGTTGATTTGTGATGCAGTGCTAGGCTGAAGGGCTCTAGGGCTAAGGCTGTGGCTGCTCGCATGAGGGTAGCTGGGCGAGACAAGGGGTGGCAAGAGCTGCGGTCTCGGCCCTCACCGCTGCAGCCTTCCGCCACCACGAGCTGCTTCTCCTCCGCCATCCCGCCCTGCCTTGGAGCCAGCTGGCTAAGGACTGAAGCCTCTACAAACTGAGCTGAACAAGTCTCTCCTCCCTTGGCTTGGGCACTGGGCATCTAGTCTCAGCAATGAGAAAAATAACTGAGACAGAGCTGAGCCCAGAGTTAAGGGTGAGCAGGAGGCCTGGAGCCAGGAGGGCAGTGGGCGGCTCTGCGGGCTGGACAGATCCACCGCCGCAGGGAAGGTGGCGGAATGGGCAGAGGGGAGCCTGGGTCCCCGAGATCACCTGGCGAGAGCTAAGGGTCTCCGGCCGTGGCAGGAGGTGGAGGAAGAGTGACAGCCGCACTGTCACTTCTGGCCGAGCTGGAATAACAGCAGGGCACATTTACTCTCTGCTTGAGAGAGCCCAGAAGCTCCGAGAGGCCCTGTTAGAGGGGCAAAGAACCACCTGAGAGTATGGAGGGAAGGGTGCCGGTGCTCACGCGGGAAGGGAGCAGTGCTCCCCCCGCCAGACTGCGAACGCAAACTGCTACCCTTCAGGCCGGGGTGGCCTCTGAGGGGGGAATCACGAGTCTTGCGCTGAGCTCAGCTCCCAACTCCCCGGAAAAAGCGTCCTGCAAGATCAATTGCTTTCCAAGCAACTGCTTCCCAGAACAAAAGTCGGGAAGTGCCCTTGAGCTTAGCACTGCACCACAAATCACCTCGGAAAAGCACCAGGAAGCTGGGTGTGGTGGCGCACACTTGTCATCCTAGCATTCTGGGAGACCAAGGCAGAAGAGTAAGTTCAAACCTGACCACTTAGCAAGCCCGGGTGTCAAGATAGAAAATAAATAAGGGCTAGAGATGGAGCTCAGTATAAGGGTCCTGAGTTCAATCCTCAGGAGAAAAACAAAAAACAAGGCTAAAAGACATGACCCAGACAGCAGAGCATAATGAATCAGCTGAAGCCAGCCCAGCACAGGCATAGACATCAGCACTAGTGGATCCTCCTGCCTCAGCCTCCTTAGGGAAGGACTGTATATCCGCTATTAAAATTGCATTCCATGTCTGGGCAGAATTAAGTGCATAAGCTGGGCGTGGTGGCACATGCCTGTAATCCCAGCACTCAGAAGGCTGAGGCAGGAGGATTGTTGAGAGTTCGAGACCAGCCTGAGCTACAAAATGAGCTTAAGGCCAGCCTGAACTGCATAGTGAAACCCTGTCTTAAACAAGAGAGAGAGAGAGAGAGAGAATTAAGTGCATAATATTAAAAAGGAACAAGTTGAAGTTCTGGAGTTGGAATTGAGAATACCTTGGACAACAAGCCATGGACTGGGCTAATGGCGGAGTAGACAGAAGCCAAGACTTGAGTGAAGAATGCCAGAGGTGGGGGCACAAGGCTGTCACCCCAGCCCTCGGGAGGCTGAGGCAGGAGGATTGCTATGAGTTTGAGGCCAATGTGGGCTTCCTAGCCAGACTATCTCAGAAAGCAAAACAACAGAAAACAGGAAAACGAAATCCAAAAGAGGAGGAAAAGAAAGGAGAGTGCACCCTTGAGCCGCAGGGTCATCCCCAGCAGCCTAATCTATGTAGAACTAGGGTCCCAGCAGGGAAACCAGAAGGGGGGACTGACCCTAGTGTTGGGGTACAGCTCAGGGGCCATGTATGAGAGAGGCCCAGCACTGCAAACTACACAAAGCAACAAAAATATTGGATGGAGTAATGGCTGAAACGTGTCCAAACAATGCGATCTTATTTTGTTTATTTTACTACATTACATTGCGCTGTATTATATTTCTTCGTGGTTCAGGCTGACCTTCAACTCAGTATGGAGCCCAGGCCGGCCTCACACTCACAGTGGTCCTCCCGCCTCAGCCTTGTGAGCGCTGGGATGACAGATGTACGCCACCATACTCAGCCAAAGGAAATGAAGGGTCCCCAACAAGGTCCACGAGCCCCAAGTACAAACGCCTGTGAGCCAGGCCAGCGAGGGGCAGAGCCAAGCACAGTGAAGGCCCAGCCGTGGACTGGCGACGTGGGCCAGCATGCGCTTCCCCAGGAGTACAGCATGAGGGAGGGGCAGGTGGGCAGTGCTGCACAGCAGGGGACCCTGCAGGCTGGGTGGAGAGTCCTGGGACGGTCCAGGTGACAGGCCTGGAGGGAGCGGGGGTGAACGCAGTGTGTTAGGCACTGCCAGGGGAGAGCCAGAGCAAGGGCAGAGCCTAGGACACAGCCTCAAGGAATCAGGAAGCAGGGCAAGGCTGGGCGCGAGGGTGTGTGCGCAGCATTGCAGCCCTCCAGGAGGCTGAGGCAGGAGGATCGCCTCAAGTCTGAGGCCAGCCTGGGCTACACAGTGAGTTCAAAGCCAGCCTCAACTACACAGTGAAATCCTGTCTCAAAATAAACAAATAGATAGATAGATAAATAGGGGCAAAAGATGTAGCTCAGTGTGAAGGTTCAATCTGCACTACTGGAAGAACAGAAGAGAGCAAAACAAAAGAACTACCTGAGGGCCAGAGAAGGTGGTGCACAGGGGCAGCGCAGGCCGAGGGGACCAGGGTGCTGGGCACAGCTGGGATGACAGAGAGGGCACAAGGGACCCTGTGGTGGTTAGGGGTCAATTCTGGGCTCCTCCAGGCTGAGGCTGGCCCCAGCAGGCCTGTCAGAGGCCACTGCACAGAAAGTGACAGACACGCAGTCCCTGTCATCCCTGGGCTCTCCAGAGCTTTCCTTGGCAAGCAGCCCAGGAAGCCTGAGGCTGCACAAGGCCACCTGCTGTCTCCCACCCCTGCCAGTCCTGAGGCCCGGGGGAGCAGGAGGGGGGCCCCTCCCTGCACCCCTGAGCTCCTGCATCCTCTGCCAGGCCCCCCAGCAGGCGCTGCTGCACGCTGAGTGGGCCCTTCGCACAGCCAGGGCCTGTGCACGGTAGCACACAGGGGCAGGTGCGGACACAGACAAGGATGCAGCCACGCGGGCACACGTGTGCATGAGAATCGCCGCGTGCACGGGAAAGAAGCCACGCTTAGCCACGTGCAGCCCTGAATCCTCATGGCTTCTCTCCTATGAGGAACCCAAGGATAAATAAATGAAAGCGCAAAATAAAAGGTAGTGGGAAGCAAGGGACTGGCTCTTTTGCAAAAGCAAAGGGGCCCTGGAGATGAGGAAGGGGACAGGGGACAGAAAAAGGATAAAAGCTGAAGGAGCGTTCTGTTGCCTGCATGTACCAGCAGGAACAAGAGGAATGGGACTGGCACACGCGGCAAACATGGACGAACAAAATAAAAATTAAAAGACTAAAGCAGCCACGGAGGTGGGCACCGAGTCACGGAGCCACGCGCACGAGCAGCACACGCCGGAGGCACAGGCGTGCGCTGTCAGCTCACGCACATGCATGCAGCTCTGCAGCCCCCGGAGAAGCACTGCGCGCTTGTACCTGATCCCAGAAGTGCACACCCACGCAAGCGTGCACTGCACACAGCTGCTGAAGTTACACATGCACCAGGGTGCGCATGTGTAGCTGCTCACGTGTGTGTGCAGGCTCGGAACATGCACACATATGTACATTTGTACAAAGGTGCACTGCACACACACATCCACATGCGTGCACATGCTGCGGAAAGTCCCCTGAGCTCAGCCAGGCCTCCAGGGTGGTGGCCGCATCCCTATTGCCCAGTGGGGACTGTCAGGAAGAGCTGGGCAAGGGCTCAAAGGCCGGAGAGTGAGTGCTGGGCACAGCTGGGTCAGGGCAGGGCAGAAGAGGAAGGAAGCCAGGACCTTGAGTGTCACACTGGCAGGGCTGCCCTGGGATACGCGCCTGCCTCCTCCTCCTACTTCAGCCTCCCCAGTGCCGGGATGTGCAGCCACACCCCGCTTTTCCCTCTGGATCTGGGGACAAGACACTGGTGATCTTACCCCCAGCTGTGGCCACTGCACGGAGCATCTCCGATGGCCAGCAGGGGGGCGCTGAAGCCTAAGAGAGCTTTGGGGCCAGGGAGATAGCTCAGTGGAATAAATGCTTGCCTGGCAAGCGCTAAGGTCCTGAGTTCCATCCCTGGTACCACTAAAAAAAAACAAAAAAAAAGAGAGAGAGAGAAAGAGAGGGGGCCTTGGGGACAGAGCTCCAACCCCTCTTTGAGGACCTGGGCAGGGACAAGAACAGGCCCAAGTCACACACAGATCACACGCTGAGCTCCACCCTGCAAAGCAGGCTGGCAGGGCCTCAGGTGCCAGTGTAACCCCAACTGCCTCTGCCCCAAAGGCCACTCCTCCCCCATGCCCCCATGAGCCAGTTTTAAGGTCCCAGAGCTTCTGTTTACTGTGTGACCCTAGACAAGGCACTCCCTGAGCTCATCTAAAAGCCAGGGCTGTGACATTTGGAGTTGCTGGGAAGAATCAGTGCTATAAACACACCCAAAAAAAAACAAGAATTTTTTCTTTCTTTTTTTTTTTTTTTTTTTTTTT
>PVKA01033941.1:0-23896 GCA_004027165.1 Ctenomys sociabilis | reverse complement strand
CTGGGCCGAGGCTCCCTCTGCCTCGGCGGTGGGGGCCGAGGAGGCCATGCTGGGGACCTGCGTGCCGGACGGGGTGGCCGCGTCACCTCCGTTCCCGCGGGGCGGCGCGGGGTCCCCACCTCGAAGTTGCCTCCGCCCGCGGCGGGACGGGGCCCGGGGGCGGCTCTTGCCCGCCGTCCCGGAGGCCCGAGCCGCACCACCACCCCCGCCCGCCGCCCGGCCCGCGCCGCCTCCGGCCCGCCCCGGGCCTCCGGGCCCGCGTCCCCTCCCCCGCGCCAGGCCACTGTCCAAATGGCCGCGTCCCTGCCCCGCCGGCCACCGCGGGGGCAGCCGGGCCTTCCGCACCCGCGGACGCAGCCCTCACCGCGGGTCCCGGCCGCCGAGAGCTCAGCGCGAGAGAGCTCGAGGGGCTGCAGGAGGCGGCGGAGGCCGGCGCCGGGAAGAGGGCGCGCGGGCCGCTGTCTGGCGTGACGCTCGCGCCGCGCGCTCGGCTCCACGGAAGCAACAAGATTTCAAAATGGCGGTTCGGGAAGGAGAGCGGGAATGCGGCGGCCAATCAGGGCTGCGCGCTGGGAGTTGGCGGGCTCGGGCGGGGCGGGGGGCGGGGCCGGGGTCTCCCGCGCGGGCGGAAGGGCGCCCGCGGGGCGGGGGCGCGTGCGGCCGGGGGCGCGGCCCGGCTCGGCGCGAGAGACCCGTCGGAGGGACTCCCGGAGGCCTCCTGTTTATCCTCTCCCGGAGTCGTGCCCGGAAGGACGCCACGCGGGCTGCCCCGGGCGAGACGGCGCAGCGACGCGCTGAGGAGGTTCACCGGCTCCCTGGACGCGCAGTGGCGGCCGTCCGTGGAGGCGGGGTGGTGGATGGAGGAGCCGTCTCGCGGCGGTCCCCGAGGTCCTCCGCGAGGCCTCGCGACGTGCTCTGCGAAGGCGAGGAGGAGACCCGCCGGGGGCAGGGATCGCCTCGCAGTGGGAGTCACGCTAGATCTGCTCTCTGCGCTTGCCGTAGAAACCCCTCTGTGTGGCCCTGACCCCCTCCCCCGCCCATCCGTCCGTCCGTCCGTCCGTCTGTGTCTCTGTTCTAAGACTTAAAAGTCCACATTTCAAACATTCAACGCACTTTCCCCTTGTCTCGAATACTCATTTGTTTTCTCCCAAGTCCTCCCTCAACCACCCAATGGAAATAGGACCCGTTACATTTGTCCGAATGGATTCCAGATTGCAGGACAAAAATTAGATGTTTCCTTTGGATCCTCTTTTTCCTTTTGCTTCTCTGTCCAAGGCAAGTAACTCCCGTCGTGGATACTCTCAAGTTTTGTACTGTTTCGTGCTGTACTGATCGCCCTGAAATCGTACACACTCTTTGCTCTTTGCAGGGCAGTACACCTTGTCCCTGGTCTGTCCTCATCGATAACTCCTACCCCAGCCCGATAGTCAGTAGTCGCATAACAGCCAAAAATTGGGATCTTTAAATTAAAACCTGCACTGGCTCCCATCATTCTTGGAATAAAATCCAGAATCCTGATTGGACGTGTATATGAATTCCTATAGCCTCTCCGGCAAGGTTAGCTGTTTGAGCCACATAAACCCTGTACGTCCATAATGAGCCACATCCATTCACACTTTGGGGCTCTCCGCAAATTTTTCTTTATTATTTATTTGGTACAGAGTGTTGTTACGCAGCTCTGACTTGTAGTGATCCTCCTGTCAGAATCTCCCCAGCTCATGGATTACAGGTGTGTGCCGCCACTCCCCATTTCAGGTAGGCCCAGGATGCCCGGAGTTCCGGGGCTTGTAAGGCATGTGGCACCTGGGATCGAACCACTTAGGCAGGTGCTTAGACCACCCAGCTAGCCGCAGCACAAATTTTCTGTCAGTACTGGTTTTCATTTTGAATCTTCAAATAACTTGCTCCTTTTTATCAGTTTGCTCAAATGCTTCTCCCCCAAAACTATCGCTGTTTGTATATCATTCTTTTTCAAAGTTCATTCATTCAACATGACTGTCACTGGAAGCTAGAGCAAGACCGCGTGCCTGCCACCTTACATCTAGATGATACTGTGAAGGTATTGTGTGGCAAAGACTTACTAAACAGGTTGAAGGTACCACTATATTTGATGGTTAAGATCCTTAAGATAGTGTTACTTGAAAAGAGATTTTGAGAAACTAAGAGCAAAGGGAAGAAGCCAGGTGTGGTGGCGAATGCCTGTAATCCTAGCACTTGGTATGCTCGGGTGAGAGGGTCTCTGCGAGTTTGAGACCAGCCTGGGCTACAATAGTGAGGTCAAGGCCAGCGTGAACTGGAGAGTGAGATCCTATCTCAAAAAGAAAAAGAGCAATGGAAGGAGAGGAGGTATAATCTAAAGAGTTATCTACAGTATCCCATGTGCATTGTGAGAGCAGGAAGTCAGGGATGACTTTGGAGTTTTGATTCTACAGCTGTTAAGAACAGAGTAGGGGGGCCAGGGAGATGGCTCACTGGAATAAGTGCTTCCTTGGTGAGTGTAAGGGCCTGAGTTCAATCCCCGGTTCTGCCAAAAAAAGAGAAAAAGTCAAGAACAGAGTAGGTATTTAGATGAAGGAGGTTACGAGTGGGCAGGGATTTTTTTCTTTCTGGGAGGGGCATGGGATATTGGAGTCAGTTGTTTTAGACACATTAGGTTTGATATTCTTATGTGTATCAAATTGGAAAAATTGCATATGACAGTCTTAACATTCAGGGAAAGCTGTAGCTCAAGGTACAAATGCAGTAGTTGTTAGCATGTAGATGGCATTTAAAGCCCAACATTCCGTGATATCATTAACAATGCATAAAGGTGGTGATGAGGACAGTTCAAGATTGAACCCCTGATTGCTCCAGTGTTTAGAGGGTTGTAGAGGAAAAGCAGCAGCACAAGAGATGAGAAGGAGCAGTAGTGGCCAGTGAAGCAGGGGGAATAGAATGAAAGCTGTGTCCCAAAAGCTGTGTGAAGAGTGAGCATTTGGGTCAGATGCTGCGAACAGATGAGGTGAGGTGAGGTGAGAATGGACCACAGATTAGTGTTGTGTTATCAGTGACACCGCAAGAGCTGTTTCTCTAGGTGTATGGAGAGGTAAAAAAAAGTGCCAAGAGTGGGAATCCAGGGCCAGAGACAGAGCTGAGCAGCATAAGCACCTGCCAGGCAGGCACAAGGTTCTGAGTTCCTTTCTCGGTACAACCAAAATAGGAGTGGGGATAGAAAGGGGGAGGTAGGCAAGAAATAGATTCACATACTCTTTCCAGAAATTTTGCTGTGCAAGGGAGCAGTGATGGAGCAGTTGTTCAAGGAGAGTTTGTTTTCAAGGAGATGTTCTCATGCATTTATATGATGATGAGAATTAATCAGCAAAAAAATTGATGGTGGACAAGAGGGAGGAGACAGAACTGAAATGAATCCATAGTAGGCAAGTCAGCCTGGTTGCCTATAAGCTAGTGCTAAAACAGATTTGGGGGTACCAAGTGTTGACAAGTGTGTCAAAACCTGTAAAAGGGGAGGGAAGCAAGACTGGGCAGAGGAAGAGACTGAACTTCAGCCAACCCTGCGGGGAGCACTGGGATGAACTTTACTCTTCAGAGTATCCTGATGTCTGACCCTGGAGTTCCTCGATCTTTACCTATGGGCTGACCCCAGAAGGGCACACTGCAGGTACGATGACTACAGCATTGACACATCCTGCAGAAGTTAACAGATGGCATCTGCCAGCCACAGGGCAGCAGCTGGGGGGCAGAGCCCTTCTGAAGAAGGGATATGGGTGGCACATGTCTATGTCTGCCATAGCAGAAGAGAGGAGATGGTATCTTGAACGCAAGTGGAAGTTGACCTTCAGTAGGACAATGAACAGCTTCTATGTAAAGTTTTGCTTTTATTTTATTTTATCTTTTTATGTATTTGGTACATGGTCTCACTAGGCAGCTTGGAGTTGTAGTGAACCTCCTGTCTCAGCCTCCCCAGCACTGGGATTACAGGTATGAGCCACCATGCCCAGTCTCTGTGGACAGCTCAGTGTACCTGGGGGAGGGGCTGGCATAGCACACAGCATGTGGTGCAGAGGCTCAAACCTAGGTCCCTGTGCTTGCCTAACCAGGTGCCTAGTCTGCTGAGCTATCTTGCCAGCCCAAGTTTTTTGCTTCTGGAGCAAAATACCTGAGACCAAGTAATTGATAAAGGACAGAGTGTATTTGGCTGTAGAGACTGTCCTAACATGGCAGAAGCATCACATGGAGTGACAGAGCAAGTGTGCAAGGTCAGGTTTCTTCATAAAGCCACCACTGTAATGCCAGCCTTGAGACCCTACCCTCATAACTTCATGGCTTCCCGAGGGCCCCACTCCGAATACCAACATATGAGTTAATTAGGGCATTAAGTTTACAGCTCATGAAACTGGAAATACATTCAAAACAGTAACAAGGAAGACAGAAGAACAGACTCGGGGTACAAGTGGAGTAAAAGTTTCAGAAGTTCTCACTGTAAATTTCCTTGAGTGAAATCAGGGACAAAACCAGTGACAGTGTCTAAGTGTGGGAGAAGTTGGCAGTTTAGGGTAAAGGAAATATGCACTAATTTTGAAGAATAGGAGGTAAATACGTAAGACAGGATGGTAGGATTGCCAAGCTCCTGCAAGGACTCACTGAGGCCAGGAAGCCAAGGTGACAACATCCACATTGTGGTATTCAAGATGGAGAAGAGGGAAAGGGGAAGAAATTGAGCTGTTGGAATTTTGCTGGGCAAGCGAGGAAGTAAGGAGAAAAACGTGGTGGGTTAAGGATGTGCTCAGGCGATGGATGATAGGGTGCCAAATAAAGAGAGAAATGACAGGAGAGGTGAGATGAGCAGAATTGGGGAGAGATTTTGTCCTCTTTTATATTTATCACTACCTGAAATTACCTGTGGTAGGTAATAAATATTTGCCTGTTGGTTGAACTTCATAAACCAAAGTAAACTTCTTATAAAGATTTAGATTTTTTTAAAAAAAGTGATGAGAAGGTGTTTTATAACAGACTGACCCGTCCAGCAGGTCAGTCAGCGCAGGTCACCTGGGGGAGGAGAGGGGACTGACAAAGACAAGGAACAGGGACGCGAGAAATGGAGACAAGACAGGATTCTGATCAAGTCTCGTTTATTCAAGGAAGTGAGGTAGCTTATATAGCAGAGGGGAGGGAAGTCAACGTCACCAATGAGGTAGATATATTAGGGTAATGTTATAGGCTAATAACACTCATGTGATCAACCAAAGGAGCTTGTGACAGGAAGTCTAATTAAAAGAACAAAAGGCAGGAAGCCATAATGCAGCAATTAACAGGAAATGTAACTTATATCCTTAAAGGGAATAGAAAGGAAGGCTTCCGGATTATGGTGCCCTCCACAACAGACTGTTTCTTTTTTTCTTTTTTTAAATTTAGTACAGGGTCTATGAGGTCTTACTACACAGACTGGACTCCTAGTGATTCTTCTGTTTTCAGCCTCCCAAGTGCCAGACCTACAGGCCCAGGCCACCAGGCCCAGTCTCTGTTGCAGTCTCAGTGCACCCTAGGGGTGGGGCTGGCACAGCACACAGGGGATCAAATCCCGGTCCATGTGCTTGCTTAAGCTGGCACTTTAGTTGGCTGACCTATCTGGCTGCACCCACCCCCCATCTTTTTTTTTTTTTTTTTTTTTTTTTGTGAGACAGAGACTCTCTGTGCAGTTCAGGCTGGCCTTGAGCTTACTATAGCCCAGGCTGGACTCAAACTTGTGGCAATCCTCTTGCCTCAGCCTCCCAAGTGCTGGGTTACCAGCATGCACCACACCCTGCCAGGCTATTTCAGTGTCCTAATGAAGCTTTCCAGTGCGTTCTGACATCTCTTCACGGTTTCCATCCGTGTCCTTACTCACTGCTTTAGCCTCCTCTGGTCTTGATGACCTACTGGCTTGCACACCTCCTGTCCTCATGCTCTCAGTGGTTGGCAAGGGCAGGAAGAGAACTCAGCTTCACTGTTCTTCTCTAAGTCTGTTCAGGAGTCAGTAGCCAGATGGGTATAGGATTCCACCCAACATCAGTGGGCCTAGTTGGTATAGCCACACATAGGGAAGAGTGGGTGAGTATTGCTGTCTCTGCTATGGAATAGGTCAATAATTGCAATATGGCACAGTTTCCAGGAACAGAGAATATACCTGAAAATTTTTTAGTTTTATTTTGACATTATTAAAAACTTGGTTCTTAACGTGTCTTTGAAAACAATTTTTTGAGAAGTTTTTCTGCCCATTGCATGCTCCTATCAGTCTTTCTCCTACACTTATCTAGCTCTTGCATATACATACATATCTTTCCCAGACCATACGCACCTTGGAGAGGGGCTATATTCATACTGTTATTATTAATTCCTAGGACTTGGCACAGTGCTTGACACACAGTAAATACTTGTAAAATGCTTACTTGAAATGCACGCCAGTTGGGTTCTTAGACAGTGGCATGAACCTCTTGTCTGGATGCTATTTAAAGGCCATCCAGTGAGATGGCCTTAGTAAGTTAACATGGTTTAGATAAGCCGATGACCACATTCTTTTCTAGACCTACTCATAAATACAAATATAGTGACACATTTAGACCTCATACTCTATTTTAGTAGAAGGAATTAGCCAAAGTACACAGTTTAGTGATCTGAGAGGATCTAAATGTAACAATAGCCAGTTGTTTGATAATAAGCAGCACATTCTAGCCTTGCAATGGCCAGGAGCGACTGCAAAGTAAGCAGTCAAACAAGGTGGAGAAATCGTATTGAGACATGGAAGACAAAGAATGAGGGGTGACCAGGCTTTTGCTCCTGATAACTAGCTTTTCTCTAAATTTAAAAAGGTATCATTTATAATACATTTCCTTAATATACATTATCAAGTGTTCAATGAGTGAAGCCAAAGAAATAGAGAAGCATAGAGTTTTGATATTCTTAATCATTTGCTGAGAAATAAGACCATTGCTTTAGTGGAACCTAATGCGAGGTCTTTGGGTCCTTGCAGAGCATTTCAGCTTGTGCAAGGGCATTCAGTGCTAAGGTTATATTTACTGTCAACACTGTTGACCAATTCATAACAGAGTAGGAGAAATGTTTTCTGTTAGAAGATGGCACCATAGCCTCCACAGTCACAGGACTCTCCAGATAAGGAGTTACTTCAGCAAGGAAATATATCCAACTCTAAGAAAGTCATATATATAAATAAATAAATAAATAAATAAATAAATAAATAAATAAATAAATGTGTGTGTGTGTGTGTGTGTGTGTGTGTGTGTGTGTGCAGGGTCTCACTATGCAACTTGAACTTGTAGTGATCCTCCTGTTTTCAGCTTCCTCAGTGCTGGGATTATAGGTGCACATCACCAGGCCCAGACTCGATTGCCAGCTCAGTGATTGAACCCTGGCCCCTGCGATTGCCTAAGCAGGTGCTTAGTCTGCTGAGCTATCTCACTGGCCCTAACAAATCTTATTTTGAGTCTAGAATTTTATAAAGAAAATATTTCTTTGATGTAATTTATTCTTTATTAAGGGAACTAGAGATGGTTGGAGTATCTGTCCTAGGAAAAGGGGATTTAAAAAAACTGAATTTTTAGTAAAAAAGAGTTTTTAATGAGGAAAAATAATTAAAGATGATATTACTTACTATTTTTTTTTTAGTACATTTGTTCATTGTCTCTTCTATTTCTGTGTTAGCTTTCTGACCCTATGACAGATACCTGACATAATGAACTTATAGAGGAGAAGGGCCTATTTTGGCTCACCCTTTTGTACTTTTCAGTCCATAATCTATTGGTCCTGTTGCTTTTGGGGTACCAGTGAGGTAGCATATCTTGGTAGATACATGTAGCGAAGTAGCATCATTCACCTGATTATCCAGAATAGGGTGCAAGGAGGAGTGAACCAAAACAAACCTTTCTTTAAGCTAATTTTTGTCAAATATTTTCTCCTAGCAAGAAAAGGCTGGCAGGAACTGAAGAAGGAGGAGGAAGAGGAAGAAGTAGAAGAAGAGGAAGAGGAGGAAAGGGAGAACAAGGAGAAGGAGAAGAGGAAAATGAAGTTACAGGAACAGAAAAAAATGAAGATGAAAGAGAATCAAGACAATGTAGGGCTGCCAAATAGCTCAGTGGATTAAAGCACCTGCAAGCAGGCGCAGGGCAGGGGTTTGATCTCCTGGCCTGCCATGCTGGGGCGTGCTGAGACAGCAATCAAGACTGGGTGTGGTGGCATGCCTATAATCCCAGCTCTTGAGAGGCTGTAAACAGGTGGATCACTAGAAGTCCGATCTAGTAGTGTAACTCTGAACACCCTGTAGACCCTTCCCTAAAATCAACAACAACAACAAAAAGACAAGACAGTGTGATGGTACTTTTATGTGTGGATTTGACTGGGTCATGGGATAGCTACATATCAGTTGAACTCTGTTTCTGGTACAGTTTGTAAGGATGTTGCCAGAGGAGATTGATATTCTATTTAGGGGACTGGGTAAACCAGATAGCCCTCCCTAATGGAGACAATCTTCATCCAGTACATCAAAGACCTGAACAGAATAAAGAGGCAGAGGAAGGCTAAGTTCACTGTACATGACTGTGCTGAGAATGCTGTTCTCCAGCTTTCATTGTTCCTGGTTCTTGGATCTTCATACTCAAAATCTATACCATCATCTTTGTGTCTATGAAGTCTTTGAATTATACATGTATGTATATAAACACATCCAGTAGTCAGCCTACCTATGGACTCTGTATTCAAGTGTTTTACCAACTCTAGGTCAAAATGTCTTTAAGTCTATGATGATTATGTCCACCAAACATGCAAATACATTTTTCCTATCATTTTTCATTAAATAATACAGTAAACTATTTACATAGCACTCACATTGTATTGGATATTATAAGTCATCTAGAGATTTTCTAAAATATAGGTGGATGTATGTGAGTTATTTGCAAATATTATGCCAGTTTACATAAAAAAGCTTCAGCATCCACAGAGTTTGCTTTGGAGTCATGGACCCCATGACCCCATAGACCCTGAAGCACAGTTGTACTTAACATGGTTTCTGTGTCTCAAATTTCCCTTTCATTTATCTGACTGCTTAGTCACAAATCAACATTCTTTTAATCCTTGAGCTGATTCACTGTATACATGAAATATTATATTTGACAAAGCCATTTTCTCGCCATCTAATTTGTTTGCCTCTGTTGTTCCTCAGCTTTTTCCTCCTCTTCTTCCTCCTCCCCTCTTGGGAAGGCTGTATTTCCAGGGGCTTAGCAGTGACTGAACTTAGATTCCACAGAGGCATGAGAAGCAATATCCTGGTATGCACTGAATTTAAGTGTCCCTTTTGTGGTCTCCTGGATGCATCCTACCCCTCATCCTTTTCTCTTCTCTGCCTGTGGCCTGTAGTGCTTCTCAAATAAAAATGTGACTTTGTATGACAGTGCCAAGAGCATCTCAGGGCCTCTCTGTTGCCCGTGGAATAAAGTACAATTTTCTAACCATGGCCTAGAAAACACGCGATCTGACTTCCACCTACTCTCTACCTGTGTCTTCATTCTTTCCAGTCATCTCCACTCCCACCTCCAAGGGCCACAATGACTACTTTACATATTCTGAATTGCCAAATTCTCTTTTACAGTGGCTTTCTCTGCATGCTGTTCCTCCTGTAGAAAACTTCCTCATCTTCCTCTCCTGCTCTAGGCCAAACTATTCTGGCCTTCACGAAGGTGCTCATTGCCCTCCTTGTGTGCATCTCTACCGCACATATGCACAGCGCCTGAGCTCATCTAGCCCCAGCCCCTGCCTACCAGGGAAACCTACTAGAGAAACTGTTGTGGTACCAGGGGATTGAACTTGGGACCTTGTGCTTGCCAAGCATGGGATTCTACCACTGAGCTATCTCCCAGACCCTACAAGCCCATGTTTTTAAACCCTCAAATGAGAAAATGATTTGAGGGCTGGGGATATAGCTCAGGGGTTCAGAACCTGCCATGCAAGCACAAGGTCCTGAGTTTGATTCCTGGTAAAAAGGAAAGGAGAAGACCTAGTATGAACAGCTTTCAAGAAAGTTATTTGATGAATTTAGAAAAGATAAAGGCTAATAGGTCTTTGAATTTTCCCGGGCGCTGTTAAACACTGAGAAGTTACTTCTCATCAGCCTTTGCTCTGACTACAAGTATGAACATTATACCGGCTTAACCTGGTCTATAAACATGTCAAGGGGGTAACGAGTGCGTAAGCAGTGTCAGCGGCACTTCTCGTCCACCTCTGCCAGGTTTAACATCGCTCTCACCTCCTGCATGGTACTGACAGGTGATGTCTCCCATCCCTTCCCAGTGTGTCTTAGCTTCTATATTATTCAGTGGGCTCCGCCTCTGCGCCCTCGTCCTCCATCAGAGCTCTCGGAGCACATTCACCCGCTCTGGAACTCGAGCCTCAGCCTGGTTCTTCTTGGGGAGCGCAGCCTCCAGGCCGCGCAGTAACCAAAGCCAGGCTGGGACTCGGCCCTGACAGGTGGCAGGCAGGAACCGCGGTGCCGGCCAAGGAGCCGTGGGCATGTTCTTCCCCGGGCTAACTCGTCCTAAGTTTAAATAGTAGCAATGTCTGCAGCCTAAGAACAATAAAATGGGAGCTTTGGTCCGGGAGAATTCGAATGCCTGTCAGGGCAGCCTCCGCGGTCTCCCCGCGGACCTCCGGCGCTCAGGGTCGCGTTAGACCAGCGTGAAGGAGCAGGGCTGCGCGCAGAGGGCGCCGGGCCGCCTCCGCGATCGGGGTGCACTCGGGACCCCCCACGCCCAGCGCTCGGCCGCAGGACCCCTCGGCCGCCGCCGCCGCCGGGAGCGCGTTTCTGGAGGAGGCGCGCGCGCGCCGGGGAGGAGGCGGCGGCGGCTCGGCCGCGCCCGCGGAGCCGCGAAGGGGCGCGTGCGGGCCGGGGGTGGGGGGCGCGAAGTGGGGGCTGGGAGCCGCCGGGCGCCTGCGATCGCCGAGGCCGCCGCAGTCGCCGCCGAGACGCGCCGCGCGGAGCCCGAGCGGGGGCACGCCCCGATCCCCGGCCCCTCCGCGGGTCTCCCAGCTACGCCCCCGGACCCTGGCTCGAGGTAAGCAGAAGCCAATGCCACCTGCGCCCGTCGCCGCCGGGACCCGCTGCGCGAGGTGCCCGATCGACCTCTCCCGCTGGGTCACCTTTTCCCTGCCCGGATCCCGTCGGCGCCGGCTCACGCGCTGGCCGGCTCCCCGAAGGGGCTCCAACCGGGGACCCCTGCCTCCCACCCTTCTCCTTCTGCTCTTCCCCGGGGCGGGTCTGGATGCCCTGTGCCCCGGGGCGTTCGGGGTGCGGATGGCAGGGGGTCCTCCTTCCCCTCCAGGCGTGTGGCGCAAACACCCACGCACTGATTTCCCCCCGGGTCTAAAATAATATCCAATGTAAAATAACCATAACTCCTAGTCCACCCCTATGCTAACTTTAGGAAGATTATTGATGCCAACGTGCTAAATGGGCTACCTTTTGTATTTACATCAAGTCATAGGCTAGAGGTGGTTTTATTTTTCCTTTTTCTTGTTAAATACTGTGATAAGTTTTCAAGGTTCTCTGGGTGATAACAGTGTTAGACCTTTATCACAATTTAAAGGGCACTAACTCTTACTCAGGTGCTTGAGGGGAAAAAAAAAGAAAAAGATGAAAAGAAAAAAAAATAGCGAAGCCCCACCCTGAGATTCTGATTCAGCTCTGAAGTGGGCGCAACTGTTCAGAGAGCCTCCCAGCGTGTGTTATTGTAAACCCCCCCGGGGATTGGATGTCCTCTCCTAATAATTCCTGAAAGTATCTCTAAGGTCTGCTTGGGACACAGAGGGTGCACCTGAAAATTTAAGTGTGAACAGTAAACAGGAACTGAGCGACCTTTGTGAGGGTATCCCTAATTCGGAGATGACAATTTTGGGAAGGGAGGGTAAACATTCATTTGAAACTCAGATATAGAATGGGAAGAAATTCCATACTTCTCACACAGTTGGTTAAAGAGTTGGTTTTCAATATCCATTTTTAAAATGTAAGAATTCTATCAACAGTACTTACCCTGGGGATTAGAAAGGGCTGAGGGCTGTTCTGAGACTGGCAATTGGAAGATGTTTCTTTCCTACTGGCATTGATTGGCTTTATGTCAGATACAGAATACAGGCTATTGATATTTTAAGCCTGTTGCTTACTTTAAGGCAACTAGCTGACGTGGGTTATTATCTAAAGGCACCAGGAGGAAGAATGATCATCTAAAGAACTTCAGATCCTTTTTGTACTATTTAGACCAAATTCTTCTACCTTGAATTGGGTAAGGAAGGGAGGGAGTCTATCAGTTGCCTTCTGTTTACACAAATACCGAATTGGTTTTCATCTTGGTCTTTGCAATAGAGGCACATCTGCTACTTTTCATGTATATCAATCTAGGTGCCTGTGGTGCTGTAAGTACCTCTCAAACCATCAGAGGGCAAACCAAGATTGTTATTTGTCTGTCTTGGAAAATTGACATGGAGCAATAATTTGAAAAAAAAAAAAGTTATAGCAGGTAAAATGCTTACAGCATACATTTCTCTTTCTGTCTTTTTTGAATACAATGAAAGACTTGCTATGAAATAGAGGTGATATTCAGTATATGCTTTCATGACTATTAAGGGCAAGTTGGAGACTCTTCACTGTCTAGTTATTTTGTCAGTGTGATTGTTTTCTTGGTAAACTTTTTCTCCTTTCTAAATTTAACTCCCCACAGAAAAATAGTGCAGATGCACATGATTCAGCCCAACCATGTCTAGAAAATACTGTTTGAATTTTTAAAGTGACCTTAATTCATCCTTATAGATCTAGTGTTCACAACCCATGCCACAAAATATGCAGACATAGTTATTGCTTGCTGACCTTTGCAGGATATTGGCTTAATGACAGTAGTTATTGCTAGAGTACAGTTTTATTGGTTTAGGCAAAACTATTATTTTTTCCTAAGTTTTTTGTGTATATGGTTGTATACTTGATCTGGGCTTACACCGTGTGTGTGTGTGTGTGTGTGTGTGTGTGTGTGTGTGTAACACATGTTTTTAATAGGAACAAAAACCCACAATATTTTTCTGTGGTAGACTAGGATAAGCATTAGGTTTTGATTACTTGTTCATTGAAATTTTAATATGACAGAACTAAGAACTTCACCGAAAAGATTCTATAAAGATCTATTTGGAATTAGAAATTCTTTTTTAAAAAATGATGTTTGAAGCGCTTAGTCTGTTGCCTGCTTGGCTTGTGGAGAACAGTCCTTTGTGGGTAAGGATGGTATATCCAGTTCTGGCAACTTCTGACCGGGGATGATTAGACCCTGCAGCTCTTCTGTAGACCTTTAATTTAGTCTGTAACTTGATGCTTTACTGACCCCACACTCTCCCTGCCATGCTAGCTCACAGAGGAACTGCTGGCACTTAGGGTTCAGTTTTTTCCTCCCATCAATTAGAACATGTTTGCATAGGTTGCAGAGTGTGGTTACATTTTTAGCTCAGTATCTTAAGAAATACCTTCTGCCAGGCAGACAGTAGTCTTAAGCTTCTTGCATCACAAAATGACTTATTTTATTGTACTGTGTTAATTTCCCAATGATTCAACAGTGTTGAAATAGAGTCATGTAGTATTAAAATGGGAAGGCACTTTAGAAGTCTTCTAGAGTTTCATCATTTCTTTCTATGGAGTAGATGAACATTGAAAGGCTAATCCAAACTCTGAGAATAGACATTAAATTTTATATCTTTCTAGTTCTTGTAGTAAGAAGGATTTGTTCAGTTTAATGAGGTGGCAATGGGAGCAAAATAGGGAGCAACTAAATTTCCAATGAAACTCAACATGCAGCGTTAAAGGCAATGTGGGTAACTCACAATGACAGCGAAGGCTGTAACATCCTGGGTTTTTGTTACACTGGGCCAGAACTACTTCATCTGCTGACTGAGGAAAAGTGGTTCAGGAAGACAGATGGTTGTGGAGACAGGAAGGAATGAGTTCACAGTGTGTAAAGCCGAGAACTTACTAAATGAGCCAATCCTTCAGGAATAGTTAGCCTTCAGACTCTCCTCCACAGATTTACCCTGAAATAACAGAAGTGATCATTAGAGAGTCTAGTCATCAAAACCCTATGAAATGTTTATCTCTTCACAGTCCTCTTTTTTTTCTTTCATTGTTGAGGATTGAACCCAGAGAGCACCGAACTACAGCTTTACTGTATTTTCTTTTACAACAGGATCTTGCTAAGTTGCCCAGGCTGTGCTCCAACTTGCAATCTTTCTGACTCAGCCTCTTGAGTAGCTGGGACTGTGAGTATGTAATACCATACCTTGCTAGAAGTCCCACTTCTTGATGATTGTGTCTTTTATGATCTTCTGTCTTAAAGATCTACCTTCCACCTTGACCTTTCTCAAGTTTTAGTGTTGAATTTTTTTTTCTCTCTCAGTAGTTACAAAAGCTTTTAATCTGACCTATTTTCACTGGGAGGATTGAATTTGGCTGTTAGAGATGATATAGAATATTAAGAAGTGATCTTGTCGGTACCACAATTGGCTATCATTTTACAGAAAGAAAATATCTTCTTAGCCCTGAGAAGCAGCCATTATTATCCTCATTATACAGGTTTGGAAGTTAATGTAATGGCCAAGGGTGCATACCATTTTTAATACTACACACTGCTTCTCTAAGCAGAGTCAGCAGTGGTGTGAGTCTCTGAGGGACTGTAGACTTTGAAAAGACTTTAAACAAATCTCCACTTTGGGGGATGGGGGAACAGATTTGTGCTTTGCAGTATGAGGTACTGGACACAGGGTCTCAGCAATTAACTACATTCCCAGTCCTTTATTTTTATTTTGAGACAGGATTTGGTAAGTCACCAACTTGCCCAAGCTGGGCTTTAACAGTGATCCTCCTGTCTCAGCCTTCCAGAGTGTGGGGATTATAGACATGTACCACTGCACTTGACTCCCATGTATTTTTATATTGCAGCTTAGATATATGTATTGTGTGAACCTTAATAGTCTATAATGATTAAAACAATGATGTTTAAGGCATCTGATACAGGATGTTTGTGAAGAGGCTAGTTCTCAGGTTTGGAGGCTCATGCTTTGGCTCAGATCTCACCCATGTTAGATCCTAGAAGATAGTAATGGCTTGAGAATGCATGGGGACACACACATGAGCACATCTGGAACAGGAACAGAGAGAAGGCACACATGCAAGGCCAGGCTCTTCCTTTGCTTCTCAAAAGAACTCAAGGGGTGAACCCCTGAAGACCTAAAGACCTCTCACCAGCCTTTAATCACAATGGAATATTGGGGTACGCAAATCATATTGAAACCATGGCACCCGGTTTTCAGACATCTTTGTAATTATTTTATCCTTCAAACAACTGCTCTCAACCTGAAGGACCTTGACCTGTGGGTTTGGAAGAGTTGTTGACTGAATGAATACTTTCCCAACATTAAGTGGAATCTTTTGCAGATTAGTTTCTTTGAGTCTCATTTCTTTCACTCAGAAAGCAAGGTGTAAACTCCTGGGTTAGGTAATATTTGTCAAACAGAGCTGTAGAGATTACCGTAGATAAATAGATGGTCTAAATACAGCTTCCTAATAGATAGCAGTCATGCACAGCTGCTCAGCGGGAGTGTGGAGCCAGGAAGGGCCATTGGCAATACAATTGAGGATAAGAAAATAAGTCAATAGAGAGAGACAGAGGAGGAGTGGCCAGAGCATGCAAAGAGAAAGACCAGCAGGGAGTCAGGCCAGGGAATCCCGGGGAATATGTGGAAATTTAACAAAACAGCAGTCATTTGAGGGCAAAGAGGTTGAGTTTGGCAATTAGGAATTTAGGGTGACTTCAACCACAGGCACTTTCAGTAAAGAAGAGCAGGTAGAAAGATGAAGCAGTGAAATGATTAGTGAGTGCAAGGAAGATTGGAAAAGGTAAACAGCCAATATAATTGTGTAGGAGAAAGGGAAGAGATGGGAAAAGAGAGAGGTTAGGAACTAGCAGATACTCAGATTGGGGCATTAGATTTGTATTTGAAGTCATAATCAGTTTTCTTTTTTTTTTTTTGGCAGAACCAGGGATTGAACTCAGTTTCCAAAGAGACTGAAAAGTGGATCATTTGTGTTGTTTTCAATTGAAGACATTTAAAAGGAGCCAGGGATGTTGGTGCACATAAGTAATCCCAGCACTTGGGAGGTTGGGGCAGGAGGATCACTACAAGTTTGAGGCTAGCTTGAACTACACAGTGAGTTCAAGGCCAGCCTGAGCTACATTGTAAGATCCTGAATCAAAAACCAAAATAAAATAAAAACATCACCACCTGACATCTTATTTCAGAATAGAAAGAAAATATTAGCATTAGCGCTGGGGTAGCACACAAGGGTGGAGCAGGTGGAACCTGGCTTCATCAGTTGTCTTTTCTCTCAAGTATTGTTCTTTTGCCACAACTCTGCCTTGGAACCAGCTGACTGTGGACTGAAACCTATAGAAATTATGAGGTAAAATAAGCCTTTCTTTCCTCCTTTAACTTGCTGTTGTGTGTTTTGTCCCAGGAACAAAAGAATAACTAAGCCAGAATTTGGTGCTATGTTAATCTGTTTATATCACATTATACAACAATTCTTTATTATCATATAAACGCAATCCACTCTCCTATATGAAAAAGTTCAAGCCTGATGGCTGGACAGCCAGGGATTTGATATCTGAACACAGGTGGAGACAGATTTCTCAACTGAAGGAAGAGAATTTGCTCTCCTCTCGTTTTTCCCCTGTTGCGGCCTTTAATGGTTTACCCACTTGCTTTGGCAAGGGGTGATCTTGACTGAGTCTGTGTAGTCATGTGTTGATCTCTTCTAGAAATGCTGTTACAGACCCACCAAGAAATAATGTTTTTTCCAGAAATCTGGATATCCGTTAGTCCAGTCATGTTGACACATAAAATTAACCATCACGAAGAAGCAATGGACAAAACATACAGCAGCTTTCTTATTGTATCATCTCAGAGCTGCTTGCTCCTTATAATGGTCTGTTAGTGATACATAAGAAGTTGATAAAAGGGAAGGGAAGAGATGATTATGATATGAATTAAATGTATTCACAGAAGTGTCATAACTATTTTCATTTCTTACAGTGATGCTAGGAACATTTTACTTAGTCTTTTAAAATATCTATCAGGCAGTTTTAAAATGAGATTCGCAATCTGCTCCACAGCTGGAGAGATGAGTGGAGATGGTGCCTGTGTGTAATAGGTAATAGGACATTTTACTCCCTCTGTTTCAGAAAATCACACAGAGGCAATAAACAGCTAAGATTAATTGTTCACCATTTATATTCTGCCATTGATCAATTAAAAAAAAAACTGTGTTCCTGTAAAACAATAAAGATTATGCCTATAAGCCAATAAACTTTAGAACAAACAAGAATGCTAATGGATTTCTGTCCTCCGCATTTGGAAATTTTAAAAGGGCTTTAAACTATTAGTTTGTAGATTATGTTCCCAGAACTTGCAATGTTGTTCAGTCACAGTCATTTAATGTTGAAGAAGTGACAAAGAGAAAAATCCAAATAATGTTACTATTAATGTGTCCTTAAATGTCAAAAAGACAACTTGAAAAACATATATGAGTTATACATGAAATATTTGCAGTGACAGAAAATAAATGTAGTTTATTCCATAAAAGGGATCTTCAGATCCAGAGCTGGGATTTAAATTAGACCGAGAGGGTAGAGGAAGGGCAATGCCTTGGGATGGAAATGGGACCCAGTCCTTGTGGTTGTAGGGAAGATTTTGCAGTATTCTTAGGATCCTGGGGGTGATGCTAGTTTGCTCTAGTGGTCTTTTACATGCTATGTGCAATTCCTTTGATGTAGCTAAGAGTATTGGAAGTGTTCTACTAATAAGTTGTATGTCTTGAGTACTGAATATCTTCTACTATTATTTTTCCCCCTTGTGGCAAATCCTTGCTCTCAAAATTTCTACATGAAGGTGCATATATATTCCATAACGGAGGTATCTTTCTTAAGTATGAGTTATATCTGTGGCGCTGATGTTTGTTACTCTCATGTTTGCTATGCTATGCTGTGCTATGCTATGCTATACCATGTAAATTCTACAGCAGACTCAGCTCTGCCTGGAGGAAGAAGACATACTTTTGAACAATATAATTTACTATAATGACCTACTCTCTTCCCCTTAAGTATATTTTCAATTCTAGAACTCTTGTTTGGTAATTTTGAAATCTCCCTGTTTTTTTTTTTTTTAATAATTTCTTACGGGTTCTATTCTAAGCACATTAAAATCGCTAGAGTTGCAGCATCTGTATTTCCAATGCAGTAATTCAGTCTTTTGTTTCATCTCCCAATTGTCTTTTTTCCGGATGGCTGGTTTGCCTGTATGCCTCAGCATTGTTGACTGTGAGTTTAGCAACGTGGGTTTCATGCATCCTGAGTTATGAAGGTGTTCTTCTGAAGTAGTTTTACTACTTCAGAAGGCTAGCCATTGCCTCTGGGGTGAGAAGGAATCTCAGTGTTGTTTTAATTTGCATTTCTCAAATGACCTATGATGGTGAACATTTTTTTCATCTTTTATTTGTCAAGGTCTACTTGTTGATTAATTTTCTGATCCAGTTTCCAATCCTGTATAGAATCCATTTGATCTATTTCCTTGTGTCTTCAACAAGCTTAAATCTCTTAATTCCTCTTGAGTGATTCTTTTTCCATTTACAGCAGGGCAAGAAGCTTTTCTATTGCTTTCTTTTGAGAGGAAGAAGTTTTTCTACTCCTTCCTTCCTCTTGATTTTTATACAAGGTGCCCAGTTCCAACTTGTGGTAGTTAAGCCCTGTAGAACAAGATGCATATTGGTATTTTCTACTAGATGTTCAATAGCTAATTAACATTGTAGGTTTTGGGTTTCTTTTTGGCGTTTTGGGTTTTTCCTTACTAGTTATTTTTCCTCAGCTGTGCTTTTAAAAATATTTAGTTATATTTTATCTAGAATATTGTTATGGCTAGTATTTAGATGTCGTCCCAAAGCCTCCTGTGTAGGGAGGCTGCTTGGTCTCTCAGTGTGATCCATCCTACTGGGGGTGAAATGGTGGCAGGAATGAGGAGAAGATGGACAAGAAGACAAGAGCTGAGTCAGGTGGTGGCCCCTCTCCCTGGTTAGCAAGACAACCCCAGACAAACAGTAGGGACATTTGTTTATACCTTTGCAAAGTTAGTAACACATGATACAATGTTGTCTAGTGACTAATAACTAACGTTAACTAGTCAGGATGCTTATCTCAGGACTGAGGTAGCTTGGCCACTTTAGGTACTTTGGTCACACATTTGACCAATTTCCAGCTTTGGTGGCTCCCAGTGGTCCTGTGCTCACAGGTGGGGCACTTGGGAGTTGAAGAAACACAGATATGTGGTACTAGATGAAGGGTGTATGGTGCTGGGTTAGTCTGCTGATTGATTAGCGTAGTTCTGGGTGTGTGTATGGGAAGATCCTTCTGCTTTTGGGTGGTGCCATTGAACAGGCTTGTAGCCTGGATGGGATAAGAGGGAAAATAGGAGGAAGGCTGCTTTTGGCTCTTTCCTTCTGCATTCCATGCCATGGACTGTTTCTCCTTTACTATGACCCTGTCTTGGGACCAGCTGACTGGGGACTGAAACATTTTCAAACCTTGAGGTAAAATAAGCATTTCCTCCTTTGACTTGTGGGAATTGGATATTTTGCCTCAGCAACAAGAAAATATCAAAGGAAGATTTTGGTACCATAGAAGTGAGGTCATTGATGTGATACTTCTTGGCTATGTGGTTCGGGAGCTTTTAGAACTGGTTTGTGAGAAGAGTTGAGAAAGATTTGGAGATGCCTGCTGAAGAAGCATTTCTGGAATGCTGTAAACTGAGCTCGATGGAGGGTGCTGGTTAGAACTCAGAAGACCAGAATGCTGGTAGAAATACAGCTGATAAACACTAGGTTTAGGAGGTTTCAATAGGGAAAAAAGATTGCATTGGCAGTAGGATTCCAAGCCATGTGTGTTATTCTTTGACAGAAAATTTGTCTGCATTTTTCTCATACCCCGATACTTTGTTTGAGACTGAGATTAAGGTTACTGGACTAATCTGGTGGAAGAAATTTCAAGGCAGTCTAATGTTGAGACAGTGGTTTTGTTGTGGGCTTTTAGCCATATGTAGCTTGAAAAATTAGTAAAAAATAGCTGAGCGAAAAGATTAAAAAGTTTTGAGTTTGGCCAGAAAGGATACCTCAGTAAAGTTGCAGACTACAAAAATGGAGCAAAGAATTTCCTTGTTGAAGTATTTGGCTTTAAAAATCTGACTGCTATTATGTTTTTAACTCTTTTGGAAAAAAAATACCCTGAAGAGGAATAGCTGAGTCAAATAGGGCTACTAATCCTAGTTTTCTGAGGAATCTCCACACTGATTTCCACAGTGGTTGCACCAGTCTACACTCCCACCAAGTGTGGAAGAGCATTCCTTTTTCCCCACAGCCCCACCTGACTTTATTTGTTGATTTCTTGAGGATAGCCATTGCCTCTGGGGTGAGAAGGAATCTCAGTGTTGTTTTAATTTGCATTTCTCAAATGACCTATGATGGTGAACATTTTTTTCATCTATTTATTTGTCATTTGTATTTTTTCATCTAAGAAGTGTATATTCATCTCAGATGCCCACTTTTGGACTGGGTCTTTGAATTTTGGGGACCTAAAACCCCTCCTTCCTCTTTCTTTCTTTCTTTCTTTCTTTCTTTCTTTCTTTCTTTCTTTCTTTCTTTCTTTCTTTCTTTCTTTCATTCTTTCAGTGCTGGGAATTATATTCAGGACCTTGTGCTTGCCAGGCAGGTGCTGTGCCACTGAACTATGTTCCCAACCTTGTGATTTCTTTTGTCATGCAAAACTTTTCAATAAGATGAGATCCTCATTGTTAATTCTTTGAAATATTTCCCATGTAGTTGATTTCTGTTCATGTACTCTCTTTGTCAACCTTTATGTCTTCAAGATTTCTACCTGCTGTTAATACCTAATTGTTTGATCAATTTTGTATGCCTGTGTATGGCAATCTGAGCAGGTACTTTCAAGATAACAATATGCACTATAACAACCTTTAATAAACCATTAATTTCCTATCATCTTGCTTTTAATTTTTTATTGTTTTTATTCTTCTTAAAATTCTCCTTAGAATAAACAATGACAACAAAAGAAGCAAGTGTGTTGGAGCTGGACAATAGAAGAGTTAGTGTGAGGGCATCATAAGAACTAGCAGGACTCTACCTTTTGTAGCCTCTAAAATGCAAAGGTGAAAGAGTGCCAGGGCACCACATTGCAGAATGATGTGGCCTATCTACAGATCCTCATTCTAGCCAGCTCCCAGGCCTGGCGTGTGTGTGTGTGTGTGTGTGTGTGTGTGTGTGTGTGGCTGCCCACTGGCCTGCTGGATCCTCATTCAAGCCAGCGCCCAGCCCCAGCATGTGTGTGAAGCTTCCTCCATCAGACAGGCCTGGTGTGGAACTCTGAAGCAGAACTCCCTGCAGAGAGGCTAGAGGCAAGACCCACCCAGCTGACCCAAGAGCAGAACATCTTGCCAGAGCGGCACAGAGGATTCATTTCTAAGGGGTGCCGCAGGGAGAAGTGGAGCACAGCAGCTACACCCACCTGGACAAATTTGAATTTGGTAGATCCAGACCTGCTGCTAAGGTAATAACTGCACCAAAGTCCGACACCAAAGGTCAGAAGACAGTGCTGTACAAAATGTGAAGGGGCAAAATGCATTCTCAGGCCCTGAGCCCACCCAGAGAAAATGCAGAAGACAATAGCATAGAAGAACTTGGAAATCACATACCTGAAGTCTCTGAAATAATAGTGTCTGAAGTAGAGAAACAACTGTGAAAAGGTATGGAATTAATCAGATCAGAAATAATTTCTGAAGTAAAAAAAGAAATGATAACTATTATAAAAGGATTACTAAGTGCTTCTAAATAAGACACTGATAAAAAAAATAGAGGAGAATAGAAAAATGATGGAACCCTTAAATGAATTAACATAGGAATGAAATAAATGCATGAAGCAGCACAGTGGCTGAGATTCGATACCCAGCCTGCCATGCCAGCCCTGCCTGCGGGGCATGCTGAGATGGCGATTGAGACTGGGCATGGTGGCGCGTGCCTGTAATCCCAGCGCTTGGGAGGCTGTACACAGGTGGATCATTACAAGTCCAATCTACATAGGGAGACCCTGTGGACTCTGTACTGAAAAGAAAAAGTAAAAGGAAAAGAAAAAAAAGAATGCATGAAGCAGATTCAAAGGTATATACAAGTAATTAAAACCTTGATCACAAACAAACTGGCAAAACCATTTGAATGACATTGAAAATAGACTTTCAGACTTTGAAGATACCATTGCAGCTAATGAAAGGGTAAGAAAATATCTCTTAAAAACAACTAGGAGGCAGGAAAAAATAATTCAATATTTGAAAGACAATGTAAAGATGAATAATGTAAGGCTAATTGGCATCAATGAGAAAGGAGTTAATGCAAATGATATAAAAAGGAAGGGCTGGCCAAATAGTTCAGCAGACTAAAGCACCTGCAAGCAGGCACAGGGCCCTGGGGTTTGATCCCTGGGCCTGCCATGCTGGCCCCACTCCGGCCCGCTGAGATGGCAATTGAGACTGGCCGTGGTAGGACGTGTCTGTAATCCCAGCTCTTGGGAGGCTGTAAACACGTGGATCACTATGAGTCCGATCTAGTAGTGAGACCCTGAACACCCTGTAGACCCTTCCTGAAAAATACAAACAAAATAAAACAAAAACCAAAACAGACCAAAACAAATGATATAAAAATAGTATGGACAGGAGTAATAGCAGAAAACTTCCCAAATATGGGGCAACAATCTCACATTCAGGGAACTGAAGCACATAGAACTCCAAATAACATCAACCCAATTAAAAACACCCGAGACATATAATAATCAAGATCCCAGAAATTCAGCACAGGAACAGTATGCTAAAAGCTGCTAGAGAAAAGAAATAGGTCACATTTAAAGGAAAACCCATCAGAATAATAGCAGATTTCTTGTCACAAACCATCAAGTCAAGAAGAGCACAGAGCAAAGTATTACAAGTCTTGTTAGAAAACAAATTCCAACTCAGACTGATATACACTGAAAAACTCTCTTTCAAGTTTAAGGGAGAAGTGAAATACTTCCATGACAAAGGACAACTAAAGAATTTCATCACTTGGGAGGCTGAAAACTGGAGAATCACTATGAGTCTGATCTATGTAGTGAGACCCTGTACGTCCTGTAGATGCTGTCCTAAATACAGAAAAAAACAAAAGAATTTCATGACAACAAAGCCAACTCTATACAGACTACTAAACAATATTCTAGAGAGGGATCAAAATGACCACAACTCCACAAATGAGAATGGAAAGAACCCACCAAATAGGGCAAACAATTAAACACAGGAAAAAAAAAGTTATAGAACAGCAGATAAAAATAACATGTCAAACATAAGTCAGTACATCTCTTTCTTAGCCATCAATGTAAATGGACTCAATTTAGCAATTAAAAGAAATAGGCTGGCAGAGTGGATTAGGAAGCAAAATCCAACGAAATGCTATACAAGACTTCATCTACCAATTGACTGGTTTATCTTCAAAGTTTTGTCCAGCTGGTAATTTCAGTAGTTCTATGTTTTGTACCTCAGGAACACAATTGTTTTCATGAATCATACATAATGCTTTGTCCTTGCTTTATGGCTTATTGACTTAGGTAAATTTTCTCCAAGATTGGAATTTAGTGTAGATGCTGCCGAAGTCCTTATTAATTTGACTGTAGGGAAATTAGAGAAATCACATACTAAA